>JAZHYW010032673.1:0-29762 GCA_037355805.1 Ixodes ricinus
ACTGTATTGCTCGCATGGGGTGCTGAGCGTAACAATGTTTTGTTTGAACAACAAGCATTTTTTGATAAGCCGCCGTTTCTATAAAAAAAACAGACTGAAAGGGCTATTCTTGCTTTTGCATATTTTTGAAACTTTCTATTGCTTTTAGCTTCAGTTGTGTCGTCATCGCATGTTGTTAGTATATTGTGAAGCAAAATGCACCATATTTCGTAATATATAAGGGCCACAAGGTTCTATTATTTTGGTAATTTTATGTGATGTATTTAATTCCTTGGTTCCAAGGATCAATGATTTCACTTTAATGGTGCGACACAAGTTGTAAAGAATCATTTGAGCGGAGGAGCACATACTGCGACAAGATGGTACCGTGTAAATAAATCAACTTGAATTTAGAATTTTACTTAAACATTAAAGAGTGACATATGAAAATGCAGTATAGTTCTAAATTTAAATCTGATCTATTTACAGTATACAATCAGTTTCAAATTTTTTGTATTTCAACATTTTGATTCAGGTAAAATATATGTTACTGGTAAACAAGCGGGATGTGTTGAGCTGCAGAACACGACGTTATTGCTGTTAGTGTACTTTCTAATTTGTGTCAAAAATTAAATAACTGAATTATATATTTTGTTAATTTAAATACAAAAAGTAAATTTCACGGGCTATATTAATTGTTTCAATGAAAAATATGCAAATGGCAAGAACAACGTTCAGCGGTTCAAAACTGAAATTCGGAACTGGCGTCTGAAACTGAAAAGTTTTTTGAACCGTTATTTTTGCCTCGGAACTGAACTCACTGAATTGAACAAATTGAACTGACAAAATTTCGGTCTGACATTCTAGTACGAGGGAATGAGCTCCGTGTATATTGAATGCGCGCGATGGTAAAGATATAACAGGTGTTTAGAAAGACTGTTTTCATATTCTGTGGTTATGCGTCTGCCTGTTGTCAATCTTGCCGGCGCTGGTCTTTTTTATTTATTTATCGACCTGCGGCGTAAGAGTTAGATAGCCAGATAGATAGATAGATAGATAGATATATTTAAAAAGTGCGTGAAGTATCCAAAGAATGTTATCTGCATACTGTTTGCGCAGTCGACAGGATTCGAATTCCTGCGGGGAGACCCCATGAATCCATCGCCTTACTAGAGCCGCTAAATGAGCGTAGCTTATTTAGTGGCACTAGTTTCCACATTTCGGCACATCGACTGCGGGACGAGTAATACCACGACCGTGGACGAGTAGGGTTCTGAGATGTGGTAGTAACTCAAGAGCTGGGGATGTCAATGTAGCCGCCTCAACGTCTACAAGAGGGAGAGGGCGCCAAAAATCGCGGTAATCGTTAAACTTGCATGCATTGGCCTATAGATGAAGGGGGCAAGCCGTGGTCAGCTGTGGAGAGTAACCCCACCTTCTGACATGGATGAAAACGAATGAAAGGTTGCATACAGGCTCAGCGTCTACGCAGACAGCTAGCTTCGTCTAATCACGTGGAGATGAAGGGCGAAGCTCCTTAGGGGTTAGCCATGTTGTCAGTCCATTCGTCTGGCGTTCCAGCTCGTGTTCCGCTCGTGATTCGTGTAAGGCAAAAGATTAAAGAAAATTCATGAAAAATGTTTGCGCATCGACAGGATTCGACTTAAAATTTAATGCATCTTTGACTGCGACGAGTAGGGGCCTCTGAGATGTAGAATCAAGATGTCATGGATGAGCTGGCTGTCATGGATGGATTGGGGGGGGATAAATGCCGTTAATTTCCGAAATAAAATCTATTACGCTACTGTGTAAGGCTCAATCTATGCAGGAGAGGCTGCGTATAATCGCGTTAAATCTTGCGATGCATTGTTTGATGAGAGGTTGCACAAATGCCAAATGCGTATATAACACGTTCCATACCACACATTTCTCTTTCTGACATGGATGAAAAGAAAGAGACGTCGCTTCGCTCTGTCAATATCATTCACCACGTGAAGATGCGGTCATTTTATTTTTTGTTTTTTTAAAGTGTACAATTTCAGTGCAATGAGGGAGCATCGAGTTAGAGTAAGGAGTTTCCGTCCTCTAAAAAGGAACTTTTCGTGTGTTAATGTAACAGCTCTTAGTTGCGGCAAAACTTCAATAAAAACTGCGGCTATTTGGCAACCAGAAAATTTCGGCGATTTTCATATCTGAGATTTAGCAAGGGCACTTGCAAGAAAATCACTCTATGAGCTTATTTTTATTTTAACTTCATTGTCAGCTTTTTTAAGAATACTAATACATTTTATAATTTAGGTCCATCAGATGACGACGGGGCTTGTGTTGGTGGGAATACATCTGAGACAACGCGCGCTAAGGAGGTCGCGAGAGAATGTGTATTTTGGCACTGCAGTTCGTTTACGCATTATTGCCTGACAGCAGTTATTACACTGCCAACTTGGAAATCTGGGTGATAGCCGCTCTTTGTTATGTTCTCGTACTGCGCGCTGGATGTCGGATATTTTCCTGATCATTAAAATGCGCTGATGGCGCATGTGGCGCGACACTGTATTTTATAATTTTATTACCTTATCTACTCTATTTCATCATTCGATAGATCATTTGCGGGTGAGAGATGGCTCATACTTGATTGTCCCAAAATGTGGAGATATGTAAAATTCTTTTTATCCTTAGCACTTGCCAGTTTAGGCCGTTGTGTTTTGGGCTTGCTCTGCCATTTGCGGGTTTCGTGCAGTGGGCATAGCTTCATTCGTGCAGGAATCCAAGGCAAAAAGACAAAATTGCCCTTGCCCATGGAAAGTACTAAAAAACAAAAAGTGGAAGATTTTTTTATACGCGCACGACTGTTTTTATATATGTGATACGAATTTTTTCTCTCGCAATTTTCTAGCGGTGGTTTTTTTTATGCAAAGGATAATCCTTACTTACAGCTACACTTAAAATTGCCTGCGCGTTCATTTTCATTTCCACAAAACACTTAAAGAGCCACTGAAATCAAAATTAGCGATGAGGTGGAACACTGTTTGTGACTAAGTCTGCGCTGATGTATCGCAAAGTGTCATGCCTGCATTGCGTAATGACACAGCGCAGTGTTAATTTTGACGTCTAAACGGATGTTCCGCCTCATCATTCGCTGAGCTGATTTTCGTAGATCGAAATGATTGGCTTTTGAGTGTTTTGCGGGTAAGTAGACGCGCAGGCATTTTTAAGAGAGTACTGCACGAAACTTTCTTCTGTTCATTGCCTATTTCGTTAGTGAGGGGTCGGATACCCAGCACTATTTCCTCTATACTCACAGCTCCGGCAGTTGTACACGGAGCCATATTTCGGCCGCAGGTTTGGCGCGAGATTCCAGGCACCGAGCATCAAGGGAGCCATTTCTTCGGGAACCTGAAGTTTACGCTTTTGTAGCGGCGAGATTCCGAGCATGGCCTACCTGACGAGAAAGAGCGGTATTCGAGGCTTTATCCAGCTTTTAATTTAATTAAAAAAAAAGGGTAGAGGAACGCGCCATGAGCGGAGACGACCGCCTGCGTACCTGTTGCCGCAGCGAAGCGCCTGTTGCTGCGCCTCATTCGCAGTCTGCCGCTCTATCTTTCATTTTTTACCACGCCAAACCTAATAAACGGCCTAAGTTCCTTCCAAATGAAGATTTCGATTGATTATTCCCATTATTGGCGCGGCACATCAGAGCATTGGTTTTCGTGCAGTGTAATTAAAAAAAGAATTTCTCGCGGGAGGCACGGCGTTTGCCGCCGGTAAGAGAGCGGTGGCGGCAGAGCCACACCTAGGGTGCCTGCACGTTTCCGCCGCGGAACATGTAGGCACTTATTAGTCTGGCATGAGCTCCAGAGGGGGTCGCACGGCCGAGAGTGCCAGCGAAAGCGCCTGGCTACGGGCGGCGAAATTACGCATAGCGGAAGAACGACATCCATGCTTTCGCATTCACACCATAAGAAGTGCTTGTAAACGGACTTTTCTGTCTTGAGAAGGTAGCATATTACAGCAGTATTCGTACTTTCAGCGATGCAGGTACGCGGTCAGTTTTGAGACGGCCAGTGTTTGCCACGGCAAATACGCAGCGCCACTGCTCGTATATAGTAAAATCCAGAATTGTTTACGCGTCGCAGACCCAGCTCCGTACCGTTGTTCTACGGCGACATCCATAGATTGCCAGTTTGATATAAGTACTGTATAGCATATACAGTCACGGTTTGATAGGCACCGAATGCGAGGTAGGTTGTGAGTTGCGAATTGATACGACAAAATTTGGCAGAAACACTTAACGTGTACCTGGATGCGAAAAGCATCATATTGCCATTGACTCTCCTTTCGCGTGCCGGCGGTGACACGCTCATTCGCGCAGGCGTACGCCTCCGGCTGGTTTCCGGGATTGCTGCATCTGCGGGGCATTGCTGCGTTTTTCATGAGTTTTGATGCGTCGTCTACTCGTGTCGAAGCAAGTCCGATACGACGCGTCCTGTTAATGGGAATTTCGTTTATGGGGTTCATCCGGAATTCGCTTAGGCGCCGTTTTGCTACAGAGCCGGCCCGCTTCGACAGTTAATTTCGCATTAATAAATAAACTAAATAGATTAAACAACATCTGTTCATCAGGATCGTTCTCGAGAACTGCTATACGGCGGCGTCACGCATGTGCGAGGGCTTGTCGCGCTTAGTGAGATCGGCCCACGCAAAGGCATTCTAACAAAATAATTAAAGCATCCAACCGCTGCGCCACTTCGCCGGAAGGAATATTCTGCTCATTACGCCGCCCAGCGCCGTTTGCGCACACACTGGCTGTCAAAAGGAGCTGCCTCCGTAGAAATCCGTCTGGCACATGCAGTGCTGGGATGACACTGAAATTAAGAAAGTACAGTTTTGTTGTTTTTTGTTTCGGATGCCTAAGGACTATGCCCGAAGGTAAAGGCATGAATATTCAAATAATACAAGTAGTTTCAAATAATACGCTATTTGAGCCAGTTTCGAAATGTGATATTCGTACCGCCTGAAGAGTTGATGGCCCAAACTTGGGTGACACCCAAACGGCCTACTATTTCACACCCCGCAAATTTCGAACTTATTAGGGCAACCTAAAAATAAAAACACACTACAAATAAACTATGCCTACAACAGACCTAAAGAGTTCAGCAGAAAAATTACCGTTTCAAATTTTTCCTAACAAGGACAGCATTCCGGGCACAGAAAACGCAATTATTGAGGACGCGTAAGTACCCAGAAGGGGAGTTAAGAAGCGCATCTCTAGTGAATTCAAACGAAATACTGCCCCGGGAGAGGACGGCACATACGGGACGTTACGAAATTCCCCTTGCGCACACACTCTACTTAAAGAAACTTACTGTTCCAGTGGAAGAAGGCAATCATCACAATCCCCAAACAACTGTTCCCCTATCGACAACTATCGACCAATTCCTTAACATCCTGCGTGGGAAAGGCATGTATTTTAATGAGGCTTGAATGGCCTGGGCGGCAAGTCAAGAAATAGCGGAGACATCGATAGATTCAGAAAACATGTAGTTATCGCAAGCATGATATCAGGGTCAAAATACTACTGGATCACTTCCGAGTACGGTAAGTAACCCTAGAATAGTCGCGGGAATCGACATGAAGGCGTTCGACCAGCATGCACGCGGCTATATTAAGAACCTAAAAGAAATAAACCCCGACAATAAGACTACGTGAAAAATTTCCTGATCGAACAGCTAAATAAGACTGGACGACTACACCAGAGACTTCAGGGAATCCATCTCATCATCCTTCAACATAGCAATGAAAAAACCTACCGAAACAACTTACCCATCATAGATGACCTGAACAAGCATATACGCAGACGACACACGATCTGCAGGAGAACAAGAAGAATGAATGCAAAGGAATATGTGATATAAAAGGCAAGGCAATTCCATTGATGCAGATTTTGGTATGTCTGAATACGTGATCCCCCGCTAATAGAACTTCAGAATATAGAAATGATAAACTACGCAACGAACCATTGCCTAGAAAAAAACACATAAAGTGCTAGATACTATCTACGCTTGTTACGGTAAATATAATATCACCTAAATAAATTGCAGCTTACAAATAGAACAAATTTTTTCGCAGGATCACATGAATTAAGGAGTTATAGAAGCACTAATATACTCATTCTAGAGTCATACCACTTACCATATCTCACCAAAGACATAACAAAGAAAACTCGAAACAACTCTGCGTAAAGCCCCAGCTAGCATTGCGCCACCTACAGAATAGATAGTTTTCCTTTCATTCATTAGACGACAGAGTAGATATAGTCCAGACAAAAACAAGACTAGAAACATCGTTTCAAGGCAGAAGAATACTAACAAACTAAATCCATGAAATCACCACCCCACTGGAAATTTCCATGGGAGCCCAACACATGCACATTAAAACGCAAGGTGCAGACAGAATGACAGCGCCTAGAAAAAGAAGGACGAAGCATTAGCACCAAAACAGCAGATGAAGCAATCGCAGGATATACCATAGCTGCATGGAACACTGAGGAATTTAACGCGAAGATATCAAGACATCCCATCCGCAGACGTTGAATTGAGAAGAGGATCTTGCCGTTATCAATGTATCCTTGCAAAACAACGATACCATTACAAGAACAGACAGTTGACGCATGGCTTTCCTTCCCACATCATTGAACTGGTTGGCATGCACAAGTAATTAATTCAAATTAGAATCCACAGGCATCAAGAGGGAACATACAAGCACATCAAGTTACCTCCGCGAATTGTCTGCAGCCCCGCCTGGCTCCTGCGGACAGGAATACGACCTCAGTCAAGTAAAAGAAAAATACTTTTTACAAAGAAGTAACAATGGTGCAGCACAGAATTCCTCATTCGAAGAGCACAGACCAATCCTCACCCAAAACTACATCCATACATACATAGGCCGCCAGGTTAATTTCACTCACTGCGGAGGGTACCCATCCAAATAAACAAGGGCAATTTGGGAATGCATTGTCGACAATCTTCTCGCTCATCACTGAACGTAAACCAAGTAGTTGGAGGAATAACTCGCCTCAGAGGCTGTGGTGGCCCTTTCGTCCACCACTACGTTGGGTGGGCCGGAGACGTTCCGACACGTTTATAGTCTGACTAGGCTGGGATATATCCCATTTCCACAACGTTCTACCTCTTCCTCTTCTCTCAGTGACTGGTGCACTGCGAGAGCGGGAAGGTTAGCACTCCGCGAGCTCTACCGTTTATCGCCACTGCGTTTTGCCGTCGCGCGGCCCAGGGTGAAAAACACACCGTATACGCACGCGCGTGCCTGGTGTAATAAACAGCAAAAAAGGGGGAAACATTGTTTTTGTTAATATTTTACATTTCAGTAAATTTTCAAAATTTTAACTGTGGCTATTATGCAAAGTGTATATATTAGTGCAAGCGATTTAGCAAGTTGTGTTCATTATTTGTGTTTTTTAAAATTTAGAATTGAAGAGATGTTTGTGTGGACCCAATGGATGGATGAAAACGTTTATTGAGAAACAAACTTAAGGGCTCCGATTTCTCGACCGAGGTCACTGCACCGCGGTAAATTCCTCGGCGTCACTTTGGGGGACTTAGAAGTGGGTTTAAATGCAGATTTCAAGGATTCCCGAGCATCCGACCCCGCCACCACCCGCCGGGTGCGTAACGAATAATGGAGATTGCCTGGCCGGTCGGTTTCCATCTTGCTGAAGATGAGGTACTGTATTGCTTTAGACAATTGATCGCAGTCCCATATATGTCGGACTGCGTATGGGTATAGGCAATTTCCTGCAAAAGTTTACTGGGGCACAAGTGTAGGGGTGTTCTTCCGAGGGCATAAAGTTATAATTTGTATTGGTACCTGCCAGTGAATCTCGCAGCACCATTTCTTCTTCGTCCTTCGGGATTGGGTGCCTCTAGGAGGTTGTTCATCGGTCTCGTCGCAGCCTCTTCAACGGGGTCGTCGGCCGCATTGATGGCCGAAGGCTACGGGTGCGTGAGGCTTCATCGTTGCGCCAGTGCGGCTTCGTTTGCAGTTGCTGCCGGGTATTCACCTGACATTGATCTTGCAGCATGTGATTGAAAATTGCTTTTGATATAGATTTATATACTGTGTTGTTTGGGGTTCTTCTAATTAATTTGGGAGTCTGTATAAACAATAACTATATTGATAATAGTTTAGTTTAGCCCTTCATCGGTTTCTTTGTATTTTGTCTTTATTATTCTGGTGTGTGATGTATTCAGGGGATTCTTTGTTACTGTCTAGGTTGTGGGTCTTTGAGGTAGTGGCATTGTATCCTTGGTGCCTAGGTTGCTGTCTACGTAGGTTACCAATGATAGTATCTGTGCTAGGCTTTGCGTTGTCTTGTGTGTGTGTGTGTCTGAGGCGTTCTTTGTAACACATGCATTTGGGTAGTTTGGAGCCAATTTGTCATGATTGCATATTCTTTATGGGGGTGGTCTTCTGGGGATTTTCATCTGCCTGATGCTACACCCATATTTTGTAACCATCCTGCTTTGGTTTGGCAGCCAGGGTGAGAGGCTGTCTGCTGCTGGACAAATCCGTGATATCCGGGATGAAATGGCTAGCTTTTTCACTTCCGGCTCGGGAGTCCGAGTGGTTCTGCCTACTTCTAGTAAGGTCTTGATATTGTGGTGTTGTTTCGTTGCAGGTAATTTTGAGACTAGTACTGACATGACCAGTTTTTGCTGTGTTTTTCATACGCCGCCTATGAGGATCCGTTTAACCAGATTACCTTGTTTCCATTTTTCAAGTGTCTCAGTGATCCAGGTTTTCGTTGGCGTGTATCCAGTTTACCTCCTAAATACTTTATGGAGTTTTTCAGCATTAATAAGGTGAGCCCTATGCCTTGTTGTTCTGACTTTTCCATATATACTTTTTTTTTTGATAGATTCGGTAGGCTGTGACCCAGTTATTGGTCAGAGGAGCGAGTTGCAGGAATGCGTCAATATTTGTAGCGGCAGTTACGCTGTCGCTTCGCGTGGAGAAGTCTGTTGTCCTGAGAGCCAGGCATATCAGCAGGAGGCTATGACTTGTCAGACTTTGCGATGCGGCGCGGTGACGTCAGTCTGCGGTGGAGAGAGGGAGGCGCGGCGGCGTCAACAATCGCGGTTTGGCGGCGGATCAGTCATCGCGCTTGGTGCCAAATGTAGAGCTCGCTGAATTTTCCGCAGTGTCCGCGTTCAAACTGGTTAATCGGTTTTTGAATTGGTACTCAAAGTCAACTGGATAAAGTATTTCTATTCTGCGACCTGGGGCTCCAAATCGGCGTGCGTCCGGGTCAGCTCTGTTCGAAGCGGTTTTCCGTTCCTCAGGTAAGAGCAAGGATCACCGTGCTCCTGAAGGACATGTATTCGAGGATGATTGGTATATCGAACAAGCCGGGCCTGGCTGATCCTTTCAATGACCGCAAAACTTTACGTTGAGGCCATATTATTCCTGCCTTGTGTAAGACGAGCAGAAAAACAAGTTGAAGTTAATACTTGTTCCACGATACCTGTAAAAATGGACGAATACAGTAGATGAAGCAAGCCAGTAAATCCCAGCGGTGAAGTTTGGAGCTCGCATAGTAGCCGTTTTCAGAACAGTGGGAGCGTAAGTTCGTTTCAGTATCTACGAGCGAAGCATCCCATGTATGCCTCTGCAGCAAGGGACCAGTAGACAACAATCAACGTTTTCCATCAAAACCTTTCTTCTGAAAAAAAAAGTATCGCCTAGTTCTGATTTTTTGTTTTCTGCCGGAGAATGTGGACAAACTTTTTGTTTTTTTCGGAGCAAAAGTTCCACCGTTGAACTATATTCTCAATTCTAAATAAATTTTGCGCCGTGCAGAGCAGTGTAGTCTTCAAAGTTACATTTATTGTTGCATTCTTTTAATATATTATTTATGCGTACCGGAATTGTCAACCGATTAATCGTTGTAAATGTTTAATCGACGCCTGTTTAAACTGCTCACCTCGGAGCGCACCGACGAAGATGAGGATGAAATTGCACTCCCGCTGTTGACGTCACGCACTGGCGCGGTTTTTTCCTCGTAAATGGTGTGAATGAGGGAGGGGGGAGACATTTCGCGTGAATAGCCGCTAAGAACAATCCCTGACGTTATGACCATTAAAAACCTGCAAATGCCGCTGAAAATATTGTTAGTGCTGAGCGGCGTCTGTTCGTGAGTTGCACAGGCTACGTGATCTGCTGCCACCGCTATCATATTACGCGTTGAGGTTGGCAAGCAGGCAAAATACGCGCTGAGCAGATAGCCTGCTCTAGGCTATTACTGTCACGCTGAAGACAATGAGCCCAATTCACTACGCCACCGAGATTATCAAGCAAATTTCCATATAATTATCGAGACCAATTTTGTGGGCCGCATTCAAATACAAGTCACTGGGAACAGGGCTTCACGGGGACAGGCCGAGGTTTTAGCGTACACAGCATGTGGAGTGAAAGGCGCTGCAGAACCCAGGACTTAAGAAAAATTGCCTGTTTCAATCTGGATGAGAATCATGTAACCTGATGCACGTTAGACCCCAGGCTAGCGGCTTCGCCTGCACTTTAGCAAATTTCCATATAGTTCGTTGAGGCAGACCAATTTGAAAAAAAGAAATAAACAACCCAATTTTTCCCCAACGCGAGTGGGATTGGTATTATGTACTTGAATAACAGGTGCTTGTACTGCAATGAACGCGTGTTTAAGGTGGAGTTTCGAGATGGCGCTTGTAGCACCGGCTGAAATGAAGTTTAGCAACACAAGCTGTTGAGCGAGCTTGCGCTGTTCCAGGGATCCTGGGTTCTCATCTAATGAGATCCTATATTATTGCAGTGGTGTATGTTAAGGTTGTCTCTACGGCAGCCATCTATGAACAAGGCGTTAGTTCAACTACTAGATGGTGACACGCACCTGCGGGGTGGCCGGTTCATCGGTGAGTTGAGTATTCAACATATTGCTCTGTTCAAAGCTGCTGCGCCAGCGCTCAGCCGCTCAGCTGGCTCAGCGGCGTGGCCCAGGCTGGTACGCAGGCTGTTCTCTGATATGAAAGATGTGGTTCGGCGGCGCTGGGCTTCACAAATCTTACCAAGAAGGAATCTGAGCTGACGTTACCACTGAAATGAAAACTTTCTTCTGCAGGAACGCACGCCTGCGACTCAACACTCCAGTGAGCGCAATGCCAGTAAATTGCCAGATTTCATGATACTTACCTCACATTATAATGATTACGAGTGACGTCATGAAATATTGTGTTTCGTAAAGATGTTGCAAAAGGCTGTTACATGCAGTCTCCACAAATGCCGTTGCAATATTTTCGGAGTACCGACACACATAATGTTAGTACAGCTTAGAGGAGGATGAAACTATCCGAATAAATTAGAAGATTGCCTATTCTGCACAAAGACGCTATGAATGCACGGCGTTTAGCGACGGTGCATGTTGAATTCCCATAGTTCACGTGCACTATTTGACATGCAGGACAATGATTCAATTTATCGGGGAGGTGGAGCTGTAGACAATTCGATATCAACATTTCAAGAACGGATTTTCCAGTGAATGAGCGTCCAGTGTCATTGCCGTTAATGTATTACTGACGTTGTCGATAACAAGAAAGTGTTGGTATCTAAGCACTCTTGTGCAAAGACTCATGTCGAAGACAATATAACTGAAAACGATCACTATCCGTCGGTGGGTGGCGAAACGTATCAGCATCTGCGGGACATGGTCGATGCATACTCTAAGTGGTTGAAGTTATGATACCTGCCGACGTCCAACGTCATGGACGTGCCGTCTCTTTTCCTACTTTTGCCCTACCGAAAATACTTTTCTCTGATAACGCGCCAAGTCTTTGCTTCAAATAATATAAAAACAAGTTCTCTTGAAAAAAAAAAACTGTGTCGGCAGGCAAGTATATCGTTAGTGCACCATAGCCATCCTCGCGAACGGGCAGACAGGAACCAGATGGCGTGCGAAACGAAAGAAAGCCTATCCTGAGCTTACGGAAGGAGCAGTTTAGTGAAGAATCAGCCAGGTTCTTGCTCCAGCAGCACTGCGAGTCTCATCTTACACGGCAACAACGCCGGCCGGCGTGTTCGGCGGACGAAGAGCCGCGACCCTTCGGTCTCATGATACTATGGCCTACGAACGAAGCGTCAAGAGATTCCCAGATCGGGCGCAATGGCACCTTATTCGGTCGGACAACTCGTCCTACGTGAGAAGAATTTCAGTGGAAGTCGGGCCTTCCATAAACTTGAGTAGAACAAAGGCTCTATGTTGGTTGACCAGAAGGTGTCTTCCCTCCGATCACGTTGGATATCAATGCCCTTGAGTGGTAAATATAACGAAATCACAAAACTCTTTTTGTTTTGTGTAACTGCCTCTAGTAGTTTGGTAGTAGAAAACTATGGCACTGATTTTGGACCCTTTCTCTCTAGGCTCCTTTTTCTTAGTTTTTCGCCATCATACTCCTTTGCGGTTTCAGTAGGCTTCAAGAATCTTGTGGAACGAGTTGCACCGTCAACGAGGCCATTTTGTTGCAAGCTAGGCAGTCGGGAATGCTGCTAGAAATCCGTAACCATATTAACGATTAAGCCGCACTTCCTGTACAGTGCAGTTTTCGTGTTCCACGGCTGGTTGACAGCCAGCATCCTCTTTGATTCGACATGACATTGTCGCCGCGGGTGAAGAAAGGTTCTTAGGGGTACAACGATACTTCGGAACATGTCTGGCACCTGTACGTTGTGGCTCGATACCCACTAATGTCGTCGTCCGAGACAGAGCTCATACTCAAATCATTACCTCGTCAAATCTCATATTGTTCTTCATCAACCTAATTAGTACGTAATAGGCTACCGCCATGTTATTAATATGTGAACTAAAATTGAGTCGTTCATGTCCCTCATTACGTTTTATTTTATATAATGTAACTACGTTACATTACCGCGAGGACGATCGACACGTCGCATCGTCAATCTTCAAATATACTCTCGTATATAAATTAGACGCAACAATCACAAAAACACAGCGTGCCGCCTCTTTTCTTTGGATCGTCTTTTTGAAATCAGCGCAAGCTCGCGTGTTCTCTCTTCTGGAGACGTTTAGAATGGCCGCACATGAGTCCCGCGTTCTGCCCTACCCGACCAAGCTTCCTTCTCTCATTATGTGTAGTTGGTTATAAATAAGTAGTCTATAATGGTGTACTATTCATATTTAGGCTTCGGTTTCAGTCACGGGAAAGGAGTCTCGCGGGCACTGTCCACTGGCAGGAACAATGAGGAAGCGGCAGGTGTCAAAAGGTGGTGGCGTGTGGCCACCGCAGCACAGAGGCCATGACAGGCCATGACGTAAACCCACGAGACTTGCGTCATGGCCCCTTTCAGGAATGACCTGACAAGCTCCTTGAACTAGGGCATGAATAGTGCCATTAAATAAGCTGCATCGGTAACGACATTTGGCCATATCGTGGCGTAAAATCAGGAGCCAGCCAGTGACCTGAGGCTTTATCCAAATCACAGGAAACTCTTTTCATCCTGCACAAATGTCCAAACAGTCCGCGACAGAGCAAAGCAACATTGCATCAGCTTCCTAACACCGGATGAAATGATGAGGAAGTCGCACTGCACCTTGAATCACGACGATCGGCAGTTGCTTTTTGCTCTGCGCTAGACCCGAAAATGGCGGTCTGTCGCAACAAAGCTGCGGGAACGGAGTGCCGATACTCCAAGCGCAGCTCACTTAGTGGCTCTAGGCATGAAGTGAACTCGGGTGTATCCTCTTTCCTTTTCATTCCGTCTTTATTGTTTATTTCGATTTCAATCATATCGAATAATGAACACAATATATCACATCCAGCGCTTGCGTAATTATTTATCTTAGATTTATTAGCGCCTGACCCAGTAACTTAATCTTCCATTTATTTGGGCGCGATAGCAAACGGTTCCAATATATTGTTCTAGATGTCTCGAAATCCACGGACCACTGATGATGATGATGATGCTTGTGGCTAGTCTGAAACAGGTGGCCACGTATGTCGTAGTCAATAGCCATATGTCTTTCCACTTTCCACGCTTTTTTCTACTTTTCACACCAATTTTAACTAGTCGTGGTAGTGACATCGACTGCGTCCATCTATCCGTCGGACGGCACGACATGTCAACGTGCTGATTTCTAAAGTTCAAGAAATTTTCGAGGGCGGCGTTGGCGTTTGTATCATCATCAGTGTCCGTGTCTTTTTGCTTTCACATTTAGAAAATATATTGGAAGATTAACTATCGACAAATAAATGGTTTAAGTACTGGGTCAGGTTAATAAATCTAAGATAAATAATTACACAAGCGTAGTGTGATATATTGTGTTCATTATTCGATATGATTGAAATCAATAAACAATAAAGACGAAAAGGAAAAGAATACACCTGAGTTCACTTCATGCCTAGAGCCACTAAATGAGCTGCGCTTAGAGTATCGGCACTCCGTTCCCCAGCATTGTTGTGGAAGCCGCCATTTCGGGTCTAGTGCAGAGCAAACGCAACTGCCGATCGTCGTGATTCAAAAGTGCGACTTCCTCAGCATTTATCCGGTGTTAGGAAGCTGATGCAATATTGCTTTGCTCTGTCGCGGCCTGTTTAAACATTTGTGGAGGACAGAAAAGAGTTTCCTGTGATTTTAGATAAAGCTTCAGATCACTGGCAACCATGATTTTACGCCACGATATGGCCAAGTGTCGTTACTCTGAAGCGTAGCTTATTTAATGACACTATTCATGCCCTTGTTCAAGGAGCTTGTAATACCTGAAGGGGCCATGACGTAAGCCCCGTGGGTTCCACACGCCACTACCTTTTGACACCTGCCTCTTCCTCATTGTTCCCGCTAGTGGCACTAGTGCCCGCGAACTTCCTTTCCCGTGACTGAAACTGAAACTAAATATGAATAATATACCATTATAGCTTACTTATTTATAACCAACTACACATAATGAGAGAAGGAAGCGGTCGGGTAGGAGAAACGCGGGTTTTATGTGCGACCGTTCTAACCGTCTCAGAAGAGAGAACACGCGAGCTTGCGCTGATTTCAAAAAGACGATCCAAAGAAAAGAGGCGGCACGCTGTGTTTTTTGTGATTGTGCGTCTAATTTATATACAGGTATATTTGAAGATTGACGATGGACGTCGATCGTCTCGAGGTAATGTAACGTAGTAACATTATATAAAAATAAACATAATGAAGGACTGAACGACTAAATTTTTTAGTTCACGTATTGTAATATGGCGGTAGCCTATTGTACTTATTGTTGATGAAGAGCAATATGAGGTGACGAGGTAATGATTAAATGATGAAGCTCTATAAGGACGACGACATTAGTGGGTATTGAACCACAACGTACAGTGCCAGACTTGTTTCAAGTATCGTGTACCCAAAGACCTTTCTTCACCCGCAACGGAATATGGTCGAATCAATGAGGATGCTGCTTTACAACTGTACGTGTAACAGGAAAACTGCACTGTACAGAAGTGCGGCTTATTCGTTAATATGAGGGACGGATTTCTAGCAGCATTCCCTGGTTGACTACTTGGAACAAATGGCCTCGTTGACGTAAAGTGTCCCCGTTCCAAAAGATTCTTGAAGCCTACTGAAACCGCAAAGGAGTATGAGGCGAAAAATAAGAAAAAGGAGCCTGGTGTGAAAGGTCGAAATCAATACCATAGCTTCTACTACCAAATACAAGGGCAGTTGCACTATACAAAAAGAGAGTTTTGTGATTTCGTTATATTTACACTCAAGGGCATTGATATCCAACGTATTCAGAGGGAAGACACCTTCTGGTCAACCAACATAGAGCCTTTTCTACTCAAGTTTTACATGGAAGGCCTGACTTCCGCTGAAATTCCTCACGTAGACGTGTTGTCCGACCGAATAAGTTGCCATTACTCCCGATCTGGGAATCTCTTGATCTTCGTTCGTAGGCCATAGTATCATGAGATCGAGGGGTCTGGCTTTTCGTCCGCCGAACATTGCATCGGCCGGTGTTTTTACCGTGTAAGATGAGACCGTCGCGTGCTGCTGGAACAAGAACCTGGCGATTCTTCACTGAACTGCTTCTTCCGTAAGCTTCAAGAGGGCTTTCTTCGTTTCGCACGCCATCTGTTCTGCTTGCCCGTTAGTTGCAGGATGGTATGGTGCACTAATGTGATGCCTGATGCCGTTTCTTTTTTTTTTTCAAGAACTTGTATATTTTATTTGAAGCAAGATTTGGCGCGTTATCAGAGAAAAGTATTTTCGGTAAGGCAAAAGTAGGAAAAAGAGAGCGTGGAACGTCAATGACGCGTTTGGACGTCGTGGCAGGCATCGTGTAAACTTCCAACCACTTAGAGTACGCATCGACCATGACTCCGCAGATGCAGATACGTTTCGCCACCCACCGACTGAATAGTGGATCGTTTTCAGTTACTGTTCATGATGGCGCTGGACTCGAGGAAGACTTCGAGTCTTTGCACAAAGTTAGCCCAGGTGCCAGCACTTTTGTCGAAAGCGGTAAGTGTTCGAAACGTCGACAACGTCGGTAGCCACGTGCTGTGCTTGACACTGGACGCTTACCATTCACTGAGAAGAAACTTTCTTGTTCGTCTGCCACGAGTCGTCCGATATCAGGTAATCACCGCAACTCCACCTCCCGACAAAACAGTTCTTCATTGTCCGCATGTCCATAGTTAGAAATCACGTGAACTTATAAATTCCCGAACGCTCATAACTTGCCGTCGCTAAACGCCGTGCATTCATAGCGTCTTTATTGCAAATAAACGTCTTCCTATTTATTCGGATGGTTTTCATCATACTCCTCCTAAGCTGTACTTACAACATTATGTGTGTCGGTACTTCCGAAAATATTGCAACGGCGTTTGTTTTCTGGGAACTATAATGTAACAACCTTTACAACATCTTCCGGATCCCACGAAACACAATATTTCGTGACGTCACTTTTCAGTAATCATTATAATGGTGAGGTAAGTACCGTAAATCGCGAAGCAGTTTACTTGACGTCCGCTTCCACTGGGGTCTTGGAAGATTGAGTCTACTGAGCGTGCATTCCTGCAGAAGAAGTTTTCATTGATAGAATATTGACACGTCAATCAAGAATTGATTCCTTCTTGGTAAGATTTATTGAGAAAGCCCGTGACAACCGCCGAACCGCATCTCCCTATATCAGAGAACAATTTATACCCAGCCTGCATTTTCGCATACATGCGTTTGCTGGGCCACGCTACTTGAGCCAGCTGAGCACAGCTGGCAGCGGCGCGAGCAAGGCCACGAGGGGAACGTGATGGTGCTCGAGCCATCTCACCGTGAACCAATGTTTCGGCCACCCCACGGGTGCGTGTCGCCATCTATTGGTTGAACTAACGCCTTGTTCAAGATGGCTGCCGTGGGACCGCAGCCTTAACATGCACCACGCAGTAGTGATAGGATGCTCATCCAGATCGAAACCGGAAGGGGTGGGAATTGGACCAGGTGGACCCAGGATCCCTGGGTTCTGCAGCGCAAGCTTTCGCTCAACAGCTGGTGTTTGCTAAACTTCATTTCAGCCGATGCTACAAGCGCCATCTCCGAGCTTTCAACGTCCCTGCCAAGCACGCGCGCTTCGTGCAGTACAAGCACTGTTCAGGGCCACATGGCTACCGATCCCCACTCGCGTTGGGGAAAAAAATTGGGTTGTTTGTTTGTTTACACAGCATAGAACTTGGTCTGCCTCAACGGGCGATAGTCTCCCAGCTGTAGATGGGAAATTTAGCAAGTGCAGTACAACCGCTAGCCTGGGGTCTTTAACGTGCATCAGGCACGACCGCACGCCGGTATGATGCTCATCCAGATCGAAACGGGCAAGGTGTGGATTGAGCCCATGGATCCCTGGGTTCTGCAGCGCGAGCTTTCACTCCACATGCTGGTGTGCGCTAGCCCACTCGGCCACCGATCCCCTCTACCGTGAAGCCCACCAGTATTTCCCAGTGACGGTATTTGAATGCGGCCCATAAATTGGTCTCGAGCATCGCGTGAGCACTCATTATGGGCTCTTGATAATCAATAATAGCTCGACAAGTATTCGGGTAGTGGCTCGTGTCCAATCGCGGCAATGATGACAATAGCCGAACCTAAGCCGAACCCTATCTGAAACTCAGCGCGTGTCCTGTGCTTTGCCAACCTCAGCGCGTGGCTATGATCAGCATTGGCGGCCAGATCACGTAGCCGCTTGTTCTGGCTCACGGTTTTCTGGCTGCGAGTTGAGGAAATGAACGCCGCTCCTTTTCTTTAATGTTTTCGGCGACGTTTATTGCATGGGGAGAAAAACGAACGCGTGTTTTATTGGTCATAAACGTCAGGGATCCGTTCTAAGCGGTATTCGCGCGAAGTAAAAAATGTCGCCCCCCCCCCCCCCCCTCATTCACACCATTTACACGAGGAAAAAACCGCGCAGGGATGTGCGTGACGTCAACAGCAGGTGCAATTTCGTCCTCATCTTCGTCGTTCGCTCCGACGAAGTGCCGGGGGAGGGATGTCAGCGTTTGCAGTTCATTTGAGCGGTTTAAACTAGGCTGGGCGTCGATTAAACATTTTAACCCGATTAATCGATTATTCGGTTGCGGTGATTTTTATAAATAATATATTAAAAAGAATGCAACAACTCGTCTTGGCTTTGAAGACTTATTTTACTCTCTGTTGCACGGCGCAAAGGACATTTAGAATTGAGGATACATATAGTTCAACGATTCAAGGACACATATTTTTGCTCCAGCTCCGAAAACAAAGAAGTTTGTCCACATTCTCCGACAGGAAGACAAAAAATCAAAACTTGGGCGATGCTTTTTTTTTTTTTCAGAGAAAGAGGTTTCGATGAGAAGGCGTTGATTGTTGTCTGCGTTTTGGCGGATGGTCCTTGCTGCAGAGGCGTACATGGGTGCTTCGCTCGTAGGTGATACTGAAGCGAACTTACGCTTCCACTGTATGAAAACGGCTTTTTGCAGATGATGCAGTGGACTCCCTTCGAGTTAAGAACTTCACCGCTGGAGTTTACTTTAAACCCAAACTTTCCAGCGAGATTGCCTTTCATACTCGTGTATTCGTCCATTTTTACGGGCCGAATAGTGGAACAAGTAACCATGGCGTTGTTAGCTTCCCAGCTTGTTTTTCTGCTCGTCTTGCCTGGGCAGGATGTGTAATAGATCCTCAACACGTAAAGTTTTGCGGTCGTGCGGGGATCGATTGCGGGCCCGGCTTGTTCGTCTGGCCTCGGCAGAACTGTAATGTATATCCTCGAATACGTGACGCTTCGGGAGCACGAGAATTGAACCTTGCTCATAGCACCTGGCTGGGAACGGAAAACCGCTCGGGACAGAACGACCGGACACACGCCACGGGGCATGAGTCACCCCTAGTTCGGGCAGGTCGTCCAGGATAGAGCCATGCGTGCGTCCAGTTGACTTCTTTTTGAGTACCAATTAAAAAACCGATTAACCCAGCCCTAGTTTGAACACTTGACACCACTGCAGACGAATTCAGCGAGCTCTACATTTGGCACCAAAAAGACACGACCAAATATTATTGAAAATAAACTGATCCGCCGCCAAACCACGATTGTTGACACCGCCCGAGCACCTCCCTCCTCTCTCCGCCGCAGAGCTGACGTCACCGCGCCGCATCGCAAAAGTCTGACTAGAGTCATAGCCTCCTCTATACTGATATGCCACAGCCTATCAATGCCCCTCCAGGACAACCGGAGCTTCTCCGCACAACTACTTCGAAAGCGACAACTCGTAGCTGCCATGGCTACAAAATTATTAGAGCACGATGCAACCCGCGCAAGCTCGCACGAACGTTCGGCTCTCGCTCCTCTGATAGCGTCTTTCTTTGGGTCCACGGACACCACCGAATCATATCTCAACAAAGTAGGAAAGTACCCTTCACCTGAAAAACGAAGTACACCATATATGGAAGGAATCAGAACAACAAGAGCATAGGGCTCACCTTTGCCAGTAACCCAATCTAACGAGAAAACTCCATAAAACATTTAGGAGTAAACTTTGGATACACGCCAACGAACACCACAACCTGGATCACTGAGACACTTGAAAATGGAAACAGGGCATCAATCTGGTTAAACGGATCTCACCTAAAATGGGCGGCGTGGGGAAAACACAGCAAAGAAGCTGGTCATGTCAGTACTAGTCTCAAAAATTACCTACACGGCAGGATTTTATCCCCTCACCCGGCGACACCACAACCAACTCAAGACCTTACTAAATGAAGCAAGAACCATCCTCGGACTCCCGAAACACAACCGGAGTGAAGAGCTAGCCAAGACTATTTTCATCCCGGATATCGCGGATTTGATCCAGCAGCAGACAGATGCCCAAGCCTCTCACCTACAACATACAAACCAAAGCAGGATGGTTGCAAAATACATGGGTGTACAAATCCAGGCAGATCTTCCAATCCCCAGAAGACCACCCCCATGGGAACTCATCAATGTGACAGGTGGCTCCAAACCCCTACCTAAGAACATGCATGCAAATAGACACAAGAAACGCCTCGAACACACGCAAGACAACGCAAGAAAGACCTAGCACAGATACTAACCATCATTAACAACATGGTGGCCTACGCAGACGCTAGCCTGGGCACCAGAGGCTGTGCCACTGCAGTCACCTACCTCAAGAACCACGCAACCTGGACAGTGACCCAAGGCATCCCCGTAGGCCATCACACACCAGAATATGCAAAGTGCAAGGCCGTCCTGCAAGCCATTGAAGGGGCTAAACCCCACCTAGGAACTGACCAGCAGCTATAGTTATTCTTTATACGGACTCCCCAGAATTGGTTAGAAAATTTAAACAACACAAGTACTCTGCAAGTCCCACCATAAAAGCAATTTTCCACTCCGCAATCCAACTATATACCGGAACAAGGGGGCCAAGATCAATGTCAGGTGGGTCCCCGGACATGAGGGAATACCCGGCAACGAGCTTGCAAACGAAGCCGCGCAGCAGGCGATGAGAAACCTCACGCACCCGTCCCTGCAGCCCCGGCCTTCGGACGTCAGCCCGTCACGCCCACAACCGAGCGATTGCAACGACAATCCCCATGAGGACCAGGATACGTACGACCCCGTTGAAGAACTGCGACGAGACCGATGAACAAGGAAACGCCTCCTAGGAGCACCCAATCCCGAAGGACACATATCGAAGAAAAGAAATGGTGCTGCGGGGCATTCGCACTGGCGGAGCGGTGACTCCCAGCTTCCAATACAAATTATAACTTTATGCCCTCAAGGAAAGAACACCCCTACGCAGTACTACCTAACCCCCGGTACAAACTTTGCAGGGGAGGAAGACTCGTGCCCCATACCCATACGCAGTCCGACATATGTGGGACTGCGATCGAGTGTCTAAAAACGTACAGGCGCCTCATCTTCAGCAAGATGGAACAAACCGACCGGCCGAGCAATCTCCGGGACTAGACGCACCCGGCGGGTGATTCACAACGAAAGACTCGGGTGCTCAGATCGCTGAGTATATCTCGACAGGCGGCCAGACGTCCTGCATTTAAACCCACTTCCCTAAGTCCCCAAAAGACGACGCCAGACCATAAGGTTACCGCGTTGCGATGACCTCGGTCATCGGAGCCCTTTTAAGTTTGTTTCTCAATAAACGTTTTCATCCATCCATTGGGTCCACACAAACATCTTCTTCAATTCTAAATTTTAAAAAGCACAAATAATGAACACAGCTTGCTAGAACATCGCTGCCTAACATATACACTTGCATAATAGCCACAGTTAAATTTTGAAGAATTTACTGAAATGTAAATATTAACAAAAACAATGTTTCCCCTTTTTTATGTTTATTACACCAGGCGCGCGCGTGCGGCATACCACTTTTACGGTGTGTTTTTCGCCTGAGCGCGCGGTCGCGCTGGTGGCAAAGCGAGTGGCGAGATCGTGGTGGGAGCTCGCGGGTGCTATTGCTTCCCGCTTCTCTGTTTCTCCGCAGTGCACCAGTCCTTGAGAGAGAGAGAGAGAGAGAGAGAGAATAAACTTTTATTGTGGAAATGGAGTTTTCCATATCCCAGCCCTAGTCCGGGCCTATGCGGTCGGGGCAGTCTCCGGCCCACCCAGCACATTGCGAATGTGGTGGACAAGGGGGGGCCACCACAGCCTCTGAAGTTCTGGAGGGGAGAAGTCCATTCCTCCCAGCTGCTTGGTTTACGTTCAGGGGGTAGGTGAGCGAGAGATTGCTGTCGACTTTGGTGGGATGCAATGCATTCCCAGAGTGTATGTTGGTTGGATGGGTACCCTCCGCAGTGAGGGCAGGTGGGGTAGCCTGGCATTTTGTGTATGTAGTGGATGTAGTTTTGGGTGAGGATGGAATTGGTCTGTGCTCTTCGAATGAGGGTTGCTTCTTCTCTTGTGTGAGTTCGTGAGGGCGATGGGAGGAGAGTGGAGGCCTTGCGTCTCTCCTTTAGAATTTGTTGCCTGGCTTTGTAAAGTATTTTTCTTTCTTGTTTGGGGTCGTATTCCTGATCACAGGGCCAGGCGAGAGGGCTACCCGGATTTGGTTCGCGGGTAAGCTGATGTGCTTGTATGTTCCCTCTTGATGCCTGGTGTCCTGGGACCCATTGGATTCTAATTTGGAGTAGTGGGTACTTGTGCATGTGATGTTGCAGCCGGTTCTGTATTGATGTGGGAAGTCTATTCTTCAGAAAAGCCCTGCATGCGTCCTGGCTGTCTGTTCTTATGATAATTTTATCGTTGTTTTTGGTGAATTCGGTGATGGCAGTAGATATGGCTAGCAGTTCGGCGTGCCTTGGGGATGGGATGTCTTGATATCTTCGCGTTAAGGTTTCCTCGGTGTTCCATACAGCTATGAGGCCATGTCCTGCGTTGTAGCTTGCATCTGTATAGTATGTTTTGGTGCTAGTATCTTCTTCGTCCTTCTTTTCTAGGCGCTGGACTCTGTCGTTTCTTCTGTCTGCATTGCGTTTTGTGTGCATGTTCTTGGGGATTGGGTCTACATGGATTCTAGGTATTTGCTCCCATGGGGGAGTTTCCAGTGGGATAGGAGGAAGGTTTGTTGTTTCATAGTTTAGTTTTGTTAGTATTCTTCTGCCTTGAAGCGATGTTTCTAGTCTTTGTTTTTGTCCTAGTTTGTGGATATCTACTCTGTCGTCTAATGAATTGAAGAGCCCCGCATCTTTTATTCTGTAGGTGGCTGTAAAGCGGGGTACGCCCAATGCTAGCTTGGAGGCTTTACGCAGAGTTGTTTCGAGTTTTCTTTGTTGTGTCTTGGTGAGGCTGATATATGGTAAGTGGTACATGACTCTAGAGTATATTAGTGCTTCTATGACTTTCCTTAATTCATGCTCTTTCATACCTCTCTTCTGTCTTGTGATCCTGCGGATCATGCCAAGAATTTGTTCTATTTGTGCTATGAGTTTATTTAAGGTGATGTTATGTTTACCGTCTTCTTGTAGATAGTATCCTAGCACTTTTATGTGTTTTTTTCTAGGCAATGGTTCGTTTTTTATTGTTAAGTTTATCATTTCTCTATATTCTGAAGTTCTATTAGCGGGGGATCGAATTATTACTACGTATTCAGATTTCTCTGCAGAGCATGTAAGTCCGATGGAGGCCGCGTACCTTTGCACTGTGTCTATACCCCTTTGCATTGCTTCTTCTTGTTCTCCTGCAGATCCTTTAGTCGTCCAGAGGGTGATGTCGTCTGCGTATATGCTATGTTCGAGGTCATCTATGATGTTAAGTTGTTTCGGTAGGTTTTTCATTGCTATGTTGAAGAGGGATGGTGATAGAATGGATCCCTGGGGTGTCCCTCTGTCTATCGGGTGGCTGTCTGAGGTGTAGTCGTCCAGTCTTATTTTAACTGTTCGGTCAGAGAGGAAATTTTTCACGTAGTTGTACATCTTGTGTCCGGGGTTTATTTCTTTTAGGTTCTTTAATATAGCCGCGTGCGATATTTGGTCGAACGCCTTGCTCATGTCGATTCCCGCGACTATTCTAAGTTTTACCGTACTCGGGTGATCGAGTATTTGTTGTTTGATCCTGATTATCATGTCTTGCGTGCTTACATGTTTTCTGAATCCTATCATTGTCTCCGGTAGTGATTCTTGACTTGCCATGAGCCATTCTAGCCTCGTTAAAACCATTTTTTCCATTACCTTTCCCACACAGGATGTTAAGGAAATTGGTCGATAGTTGTCGATAGAGTTTGGTTGTTTCCCTGGTTTGGGGATTGGTATAATGATTGCCTTCTTCCACTGGGTTGGTAAGTTACCTTCGTCCCATACTCTGTTGATTTCTTTAAGTAGAAGTGTGATATATTCGTCTGGGAGATTTCGTAGCATTCCGTATGTTATGCCGTCCTCTCCCGGGGCAGTATTTCGTTTGAATTCACTAAGTGCGCTTCTTAACTCCCCTTCACAGAATGGGCTGTTGATTCCTTCCGCGTCCTCAATATTATATTCTGTTTCTGTGCCCGGGAAAGTTATTCTGTCCTTGTTAGGGTAGAATTTGTACAGTAATTTTTCTGCTATTTCTTTAGGTCCTGTTTGGTAATGAAGGCATAGTTTATTTGTAGTGTGTTTTGTTTTAGGTTGCCCTAATAAAGTTCGAAGGATTTGCCATACTCTCGGGGTGTGTAGTAGGCCGTTTAGTTGATCGCAAGTTTGGAGCCATCAACTCTTCGAAACGTACGAATATCACATTTCGAAGCGAATTTCAAATAGCGTATTATTTGAAACTACTATTTGATAATTTGAATATTCGCTCTGCCCTACTCTTCGAACATAGTCCTTAGGCATCCGAAACAAAACAACAAAACTGTACTTTCTTAATTTTCAGTGTCATCGCCAAGAATGCCATGTGCCAGACACTTTCAGTTTCCTTTACGAGAACAGCTCCCTTTTGACGAAGACAACCAGTGCAAATTGTGCACAAACACAGCCTTTGGAGCAGCATGTAGCAGAATATTCCTTCCGGCGAAGTGTTGGCGCAGCAGTTCCACCACTGGATGCTTTAATTATTTTGTTAAAATACATAACCTTTGCGGAAATAGACCGATCTCACTAAGCGCAGAGCTCCGACTAAGCCCTCCACGCATGCGTGACGCCGCCATACTGTAGTTCTCGAGAGGTAGGCGCCGCAGATCCCTTGATGATTGACTGTTTGACGTCTATTTTTAGTTTATTTATTAATGCGAAAGTATTAACTGTCCCATGAAGCGAGGCCGGCGTTGTCTGTAACCTTCTGTAGCAGAAAAACGGCACCCACAAGCGGAATTCCCATTGGACCCATAAGCGGAATTCCCATTGGCTGCGACGCGTCATATCAGACGCTCTGACACGGAAGCCGGCCGGGCGCCCGAGCTCAAAGCCGACGCGTCCCAAAAATAAAACACAAAGAAAAGCACAGCAACGCAGATGCATTGTCCCGGAAGCCACGAAGCCGGAGGGGGCGTCGCGCCTGCGCAGTGGGGAGCGTGATGTCACCGCCGGCGCGCCGTGTGAAAAAGGAGGACGTGGCGGGCTGCTTGTAGGAATGCTTTCGCATTCAGTACACGTGAGCAGTCTTAAGTGCTTCTGCCAAATTTTTTTGTCGTATCAATTCGCAACTTTCACAACCTATAGGGGGCGCATTCGTGCCTATCAAACTAGAGTAACTGTATATGCTCTATACAGTTACTCTCATATCAAACTGGCTGTCATCTGGATGATCGCCGTAGAACAGCGGTACGAGGCTGGTCTGCGACGCGTAAGTAATTCTAGTTTTGCTATATACGAGCAGTATTAGAGCCTTGCGTTATTTTTTACGCCAGGAAGGTGTTGGCAAGCACCTTTATTGTGAAGCCGATCATCCAGGAGCTGGGGAGCGCGATTCTCACACCGCGGTACCACCATCGCTGAAAGTTGCGAATACTGCTTCTAGCAATATGCTGTCTGAGATACTCAAGACGAACAAAAGAAAAGTCCAGTGACACCTAAGCACTTCTTATGAGTTGTGAATGCGAAAGCATGAATGTCGTTCTTCCGCTCCTAGTTCGTCTGCGGCGTAGTTTCGCCGCCTCGACGGCCGAGCGCGCGCTTTCGTGGCGCGCCGCGCTCGGCCGTGCGACCCCTCTGGAATGCATGCCCGGACGGGTCTCTGGGTGCCTACATGTTTCCGCGGCGGAAACATGTAGGCACCCTAGGTTCTTCTGTTGGCTCTGCCGCCACCGCTCCCTCCTCTTACCGGCGGCCAAGCCGCTGCGTGCGCTGCGCCGTCGTGGAGAGGGCTTCCACGGTAGTTCTTTTTTTTTTTAATTACACTGCACGAGAGCCAATGGGAGCTTCCTTCCTTGATGACGCGCGCCAGCCAATGGGAGCATAATCCATCAGAAATCGGCTTCATTTGGGAAAGGGGATTTTAGGTGCCGTTTGGCCAAGGTTTGGCGTGGTGAAAGTGAAAAAGGTAGAGCGGCAGACTACGAATGAGAGGAGAGGCACGTAACGGGCGCCCCGCTGCGGCGAGAAGCGGAAACACACTTGTCCCGAGCGATGGAATGTCCGCTCATGCTCATCGCGTTCCTCGCGCTACCGCTTTTTTTTTTTAATTAAGAATTAAAAGCTTGAGACAAGAATTAAAGCCTCGAGAATACCGCTTCTTTCTCGTCGGAATTGAAAACCATGCTTCGGGTCCTCGCCGCTGCAAAAGCTGTGCGCTGACGTCCAGGTTCCCGAGAAATGGCTCCTTGATGCTCGGTGCTACCAGATCCTCGCGCTCCAAACCTGCGACCGGGCACTCCATGGCTCCGTCGTACAACTGCCAGGCTTTGTGAGTATAGAGGAAGCTCTGTCATTACCTATAGTGCTGGGTATCCGACCCTCACTAACGGAGATGGAAGCAATGAACAGAAAGAAGTTTCGTGCAGTACTCTCTTAAAAATGCCTGCGCGTCTACTTACTCGCCAAACACTCGACGAGCCAATCTCTGCGATCTACGAAATCAGCTCAGCGAATGATGAGGCGGAACATCCGTTTAGACGTCAAAATTAACTCTGCGCTGTGGCATTACGCAATGCAAGCATGGCACTTTGCATTACGTAATGCCACAGCGCAGACTTAATTTTGACGTCTAAACGAATGTTCCGCCTCATCATTCGCTGAGCTGATTTCGTAGATCGGAGAAATTGGCTCTTTAAGTGTTTTGTGGGTAAGTAGACGCGCAGGCGGTTTTTAGAGTGTAGCTGTAAATAAAGTTATCCTTTTTGCATAAAAAAACCACCGCTAGAAAATTGCGAAGGGAAAAAAAATTCGTATCACATATATAAAAACAGTCGTCTCCCGGTGCGCTTGTCAATAAAAAATCTTCCACTTTTTTTTGTTTTTTTTTAGTACACTTTTCCATGGGTTTTAAAGGGCAATTTTGTCTTTTTGCGCTAGTTCCTGCACGAATGAAGCTATGCCCTAGTTCCTGCACGAAACCCACAAATGAAGCGAGCAAGCCCAAAGGCACAACGACACAAAACAGCAGAGACTGGGATAAAGAATTTTACATATCTCCACATTTTGGGACTGTACAATTAGTTCACATCTCTCACCCACCTTCAAACAGCTTCTCACCCAGTGTATCGAATGATGAAAAAAGTAGAGTAGATATATTTTCATTCGTGTAGGTAATAAAATTATAAAATACAGTGTCGCGCCACATGCGCCATCTGAACCAAACGCATTTTGAATAGTCGGGAAAATAAAATAATCCGACATCCATCGCGCGAGCACGAACATAACAAAAGAAGCAGCTATCACCCAGGCATTTCCAAATTGGCAGTGTAGCAACTGCTGTCGAGCGAAAATAATAAACATAAACGAACTGCAGTGCGCAAAATACCTCTCTCGCGACCTCCTTAGCGCGCGTTAGTGCTCGGATATTTATTTCCCACCAACACAAGCCCCGTCGTCGTCTGTTGACTGGACCTAAATTATAAAATGTATTGAGGTATTTTTAAAAAGCTGACAACTAAATGAGAGTTAAAATAAAAATAAACTCATAGAGCAGTTTCTATAAATTTTCTTGCAAGTGCCCTTGCTAAATCTCGAATATGAAAGAGATATCGCCAGGGTACCGCAGTTTATCATAAATAGCCGCAGTTTTATTGAGAAAGT
The DNA here is from genome assembly GCA_037355805.1 of Ixodes ricinus. Taxonomy (NCBI): domain Eukaryota; kingdom Metazoa; phylum Arthropoda; class Arachnida; order Ixodida; family Ixodidae; genus Ixodes; species Ixodes ricinus. The sequence goes on from JAZHYW010032673.1 coordinate 28,210, forward strand.
TTTACCGCAACTAAGAGCTGTTACGTTAACACACGAAAAGTTCCTTTTAGGGACGAAGCTCCTTAGGGTCTAGCCTTGTTCGTCCGTCCGGCGTCCGTGCTCACATCGATTGCACTGCCTCCGAGATTGGCCCACTTTAAAAAACAAAAAATAAAATGACCGCATCTTCACGTGGTGAATGATGTTGATTGGGGCGAAGCGACGTCTGCTCTGTTTTCATCCATGTCAGAAAGAGAATGTGTGGTATGGAACGTGGTTATATACGCATTTGAGCATTTGACCGCAGCGCCCTCTCGTCTATAAACGTTGAGCCAATGCATGCAAAGTTTAACGCGATTATATACGCATTTGACCGCAGCGCCCTCTCCTGCATAGACGTTGAGCGGCTACACAGTGGCGTAGCCAAGATTTTATTTCGGAGGGGGCTCAACGGCATTATCCCCCCCCCCAATCCCATCCATGACGGCCAGCTCATCCATGACGGCCAGCTCTTGAGTTACTACCACATCTCAGAGCCCCCTACTCGTCCCGCAGTCAAATCCATTGGGGTCTCCCGCACAGGGTCGAATCCTGTCGACTGCGCAAACATTTTTCATAATTTTTCTTTAATCTTTTTTTTTTTTGCCTTACACGAGCACGTGAGCTCACGAGCAGGAACACGAGCACTAGACGCCAGACAGATGGACTGACGGACATGGCTAACCCCTAAGGAGCTTCGCCCCTAAAAAATTGACCGCATCTCCACGTGGTGAATGATGTTGATTGGAGCGAAGCTCTGGTGGTGCTTGTCTGCGTAGACGCTGAGCCGCAGCATGCGGGAGCCTTTCATTCGTTTTCATCCATGTCAGAAAGAGAATGTGTGGTATGGAACGGGGTTATATACGCATTTGAGCGTTTGACCGCAGCGCCCCTTCGTCTATAAACGTTGAGCCAATGCATGCAAAGTTTAACGCGATTATATACGCATTTGACCGCAGCGCCCTCTCCTGTATAGACGTTGAGCGGCTACATGCAACGTTTCATCCATGACATCCCCAGCTCTTGAGTTACTACCACATCTCAGAACCCCTACTCGTCCCGCAGTCGTGGCCGAGTGGTTACTCGTCCCGCAGTCGTGGCCGAGTGGTTAAGGCTAGTGCCACTAAATAAGCTACGCTCATTTAGCGGCTCTAGTTAAGGCGATGGACTCAGAAATCCATTGGGGTCTCCCCGCACAGGGTCGAATCCTGTCGACTGCGCAAACAGTTTTAATGCGAATAGCATTCTTTGGATACTTCACGCACTTTTCGTCTATGTATCTATCTATCTATCTATCTATCTGGCTATCTAACTCTTACGCCGCGGGTCGATAAATAAATAAAAAAGACCGGCGCCGGCGGGATTCGAACCGTTGACCCTTTGATCAGCAGGCAGACGCGCTAACCACAGAGCTATGAAGGCAGTCATTCAAGGAACTCTAAACACCTGTTTATATCTTTACCATCGCGCGCGTTCCATGCACGAGGGCTCATTCCGCTCTCGTGAGGCTTAGCACCAGAGTGTCGAACCGAAAT
>JAZHYW010032674.1:0-17552 GCA_037355805.1 Ixodes ricinus
TAATCGATACAGTTAAGCACCACAAAACGCTGGGTGTAATTTTCTCTGAGCATCTGTCGAGGGATCGCCATATTGATAATTTGGTCAGCAGGTTGTGCAGAGTCATTGGCGTTATTAGAAGATGCCGCTCAATATTGCCTGTTAACATTAAACTCATGATTTATCATGCCCTTTTCCGGTCTCATATTAATTATTGTCACCTCGTGTGGGGCATAACAACAACTACGAAGTTAAACAAGATACTGTTACTGCAAAAAAAGATACTATGCATCATCGCGGATGTACACTACCTATATCACACTAAACCGCTATTCGAAAAATTCAAGATTATTGCCATTACAAATATGCACGTGTATCGTCTTTTGTATGCTTTTCTTTTCGGAACAAACGAATTCATTGAATTTCTTTGGCGCACCTCGGACTTGAATAAAAAGGAAATCTCGATCAGTATGCGCTGCTCTGAGATATGGTATGTTCCTCATTTCCACACGAATCATGCTTTACAATCCCTTCGCCATATGCTACCTTCTCTACTCAACATGTACCATCTAGAAAACATAGATATATACTCTCTGACTATAGAGCTGAATTGTATACGTGTTTTATCTAACGCGGATGTCTCTGTATGACATTTTTTCTTTTTCTCGCTTTCGCATAATATGCTTGCTGCCGAACGTTCCTGCGCCCTCACTTGTTTACTCTGTTTATTGTTACTTAAGTACATGCCTAGTTGGTAAGAGAAACTCCATATGCTGTATAACGATGTCTTTTCAATGTATAACACTTTTCAGCCGGATTGCTATGCTTGTTCTGCTTTAGGGCCCCAGACCCAGTCAAGTTACCATATGGTATCTTTTTGTCTGGAGGCCCACCAGAGTAAATTTTTGGAAATAAAGATTTCATTTCATTTCATTTCATTTCATAAGAAAATGTTCACTTGGGCAAGCGCTATTTCGGCCAGATTCGATCTGAGGGCGAAGGTGCGTATAGATTAGAGTGAACAATTGCGATTACTCCTAGCTGCATGATTTGTCGCATGCATGCGGTGCTGAGTGTAAACAATGTTTTGTTAGAACAACAAGCATTTTGATTGCCGCTCGGTGTTTCTATAAAAAACAGACTGAAAGGAATTATTCTAAAACTTTTGTGACATTTTGAAACTTTCATTGCTTTTAGCTCAGTTGTGTCGTCATCGTATACATATATATTGTGAAGCGTATTTCGTAAACCATATTTCGTAATATATATGGCCACAAGGTTCTCATTTTGGTAATTTTATGTGATGTATTTAATTCCTTGGTTCAAGGACAGAATCACGATTTCACTTTTAATGGTGCGACACAAGTTGTACCAATCACGGGTATTTTAGGCGAGCTACCACACTTCGCGACAATATTTTATACCGTGTAAATAAATCAGCTTGAACTTTAGAATTTTACTTAAACACAAAGAAAGGACAAGAAAATGCAGTATAGTTCTAAATTTCAATCTGATCTATTTACAGGTATGTACCAACAAGCTCAACTCTTCACTCTTGTACTTAAACATTTTGATTCAGGTAAAATATATGTTACTGGTAAACAAAGGGATGTTGAGTCGTACGAACACGACGTTATGTACGTTAATGTAGATTTTCTTCTACTCTTGTGTCAAAATTAAATAACTGAATTATCATATTTTGCTACCTAAATACAAAAGTAAATTGCACGGGCGATCGAAGAAACTATATAGTTAATCGTTTCACGGCGTAAATAGTGTATATGGCAAGAACAACGCGGAAAATATATTCTCAAATTAGCGGTTCAAACCGGTTCGAACCGGTTCGAACCGGTTTGAACCGTTATTTTTTGCTCCCCGGAACTGAACCGGAACCGAACCGAAAGCCGTGAACCCGAACCGAAACCGAACCGATAAAAATTTCGGTTCGACACTCCCTGGCAAGAACACCATAGCCTTGCTTACTCTTCACAAAAAAAAACAACCTTTTACATGATTAGTTTTGCAAACATCTATCCTAATAATACTGCCGAGAGATATATAACCCCAAAGTTTATCAACAGCTAAAAGACATATGGTGAGGTTTCAACTCAGTACAAATGATGTCTCCACTATTGTAATGTCTCGAAAGATGCCCCACCCCCAAAAGATAGCCCACACCTATTTTTAGCGTGATTTTTATTTTCTTCAAAAACACCAGTAACCGCAGGGCCCTGGCCAATGATGACCTTGGCAAAAATGGTGCTACTTAACCACGGGAGATAAGCAAACACTGCTGACTGGGAAGAACAGTAGTCTTTTGGTTCATCGCCCCTTTCCTGCAGCCACAAGTTCCAAGGGTCACCGATCTTAAACTACGTAGCATTTCTTCAACTTTTGTTTTATGGCACACCAAAAGTTAGCTCAACCCTTACTTTCATCCGATTTGCTTTCAATATTTGGTGGGCTATCTAACTGGATATTACAATAGATGGGTGTCCCTAAGGCTGGCACCTCATCCAATTCAAACATAGATCAGCTCACATGATCACTTTTCCACGGGCATAACACTGGTAACACTGCTCTTCCTTATAAATTATTCCGAGACTCATCAAGCTGGTTACATTTTGAATGCTCACCCAGAAATGTTGCACTTTAAAGGGCCCTGCAATCATAATTAAGCGTCTACCTTTTTTGCGGTTTCCACGTCTCTTGGGGTTCGGGCAAGCCAGCGGGCACGAAGAGAGTAACTAAATATCAGTGCGTCATATTTTAACCGGATGACGCGGAAACCTCCTCCACCGACGGGGGCGACCCGCGGTACCGAAAGCGCGCGTAATGTGACGTCTTAGGTCCTGGGCTTACTACTGGTCAGAGCCGCTAAAAGCTTCTGTTTAGTCGAAATACAAAATAGAAGTGGCGCGAACCGTTTCAATTATTTATAAAAGTAGTTTTTGTTCAGTATTTGAGATCAGAAAAGAAACAAATGCAGTTTATAAAGTATGGAAACAAGAAATGATCCGTCGACATACCCGCCACGAATCGGTGGGAAAAGGCGGCGCCTACTAGAAAGGAGTAGTGGGATCAATCGCCGACACGGAAAGGTCCCGGATGTACGCAGCGGCGCTGCGGCCGTAGGGACCGAAGGACCCGGCCGGCTCTGAGCGTTCCCAAGGCGTCTTCGGTGAGCAGCTTTGTCTTGTGGTTTGGCCGTTTCGGCGGTATGGCAGCGCAAAGTGGCTCCCATTCTGGAACTGATCTTTACCCCGTGTTTGCTGTCGTTTGTGGCCAATGAAGTGTCATGCCGAATTTGTGTCTAATCGCGCAGCAAATGCAATTAGAGCCGCTCTAGCTGCCCGCCACCGTACCCGCTACATACAGCCTATCCAGAACACGCTTTAGTGGCGCCCTCTCGCGCCGTCGACACGGAGTACGGCAGCCGTGAGCGCTCGCTCAGCTCACCACCCCTCGTCTAGTTCACGGCCACTCAAGCAACCAAGGACGTCATGAAGGAGGTTATTTTTTGCTTGTTTTTGTAATCTTAATTTGCCTATAACTTCTAAAATAAATCGAAATTCGAGAAAAGAAAAGTGTCATTAAGTTTCTACGTTCAGTGCGCTCAGGTTTGGTGCAAATTAAAAATTAGTAAAAAAGCCATTGCAGGGCCCCTTTAATATATTATTTCCTCCAAACATGTTCTTTCGTTACTGGTGAAAAGACAAAAACGGCACTGGTGTCTGTCCTCCTGCTGCTGGGGAGACTTCCACTAGCCCTTTTCTTTTTTGGCAGTTGTGCGTCAACAGCATACTACTACATGCGGCACATCAAGTTGAATTTTGAGACATTGGTGTCGCAACATGTTCTAATATGCATCATGCACTATTCATACAATAAGCAATTACCTTTTGAGCACTAGCATGCTATTCATCACACATCTTCTTGCTATGAATTTCATAGAGACGAGGGTAGAAAGTTTTGTATAGTTGGTGATCCATTATAATGATTAAAAAGCCACAAGCGCTGTGTCTGTGTATTCTTCTGTGTCTGTCGTCTTGTTGCACTTTTTCATCATTTCATAGAGAGCTATATAACATACTGAAACTCCAAAGTTCCTATTGCTGTTTGCCAAAGACATAACCAGTGAGCTGGCATCTGAGTGCAGTAATGGATACAGCTGCGGGACAGAAATATTTCTATACCCTTACAAGAATATACACCAGCTTGCAGCCATGGTGTCATGCCACCACGGTTCCCCAGGTTAGGCTGCAGCTGCGATCATATATATTTTGCTCAAAAGTCAAACTGAAGAATCGCTGAAATTTCTCTTTCGGCACCTCAACAAGAAGGAAGGAGTTCGTCGTGCAGAAAAAAATTTAGAGCTACAGAATAATTTGCAAAAAAAAAAGCACAAAAGAGGCATGTAAAAAAAATATTAATAAACCCCGATTCCTTATCCATGCAATTACATGTGCATACATATCAAAAATATATTTACCAGTACATATAGCAGTACACTGTGACAACCTGAACAAAAACAACATTTTGTCAAAATTTTGAGTGCCAAGTTCAAAACAGGTTGGCCAATTACTCTGCAGCGAATTGGGGCAGCAAAATATTGGAGAACTTCGAAGCTGAAGTGGACATAAAGAAACGTCAACTTTTCAAGATAAGTTGTTCAGTCAACCTGCATCCAGAAAGGATTCAATGCGACCACAGTACCACCCTATTGACCCAATCCAATACAAGCAGAGGTTGACCTCAAGCATTCAAAGTTTAAGTCCTTCGCAATATAATGACATGACTTGTCCACCTGAAGTCACCTCGGAGGCCAGCACAAAAGTGAATTCTTATTCATTCCACTATAAATACTTTGTTAAAATTCACTCTGTTAAAGCTAGACTGGTATAAGCAAGAAAACAGCACAGAAAATGCATGCTCCCAAAAGTTGAGTTGGCCAGTGGGAAGAAGCCTCTCTGTAAAGCAACAATGTGCCATTTTCAGCACCTTCCGATGGCTGCCAGAGTAGACCTGCGAGGTTGAGAAGAGAATAAATTGCAAATATACTGTCGCTCGTGTGCAGAAACATTTGACCGCTTTTTAACACCCCAAACATGGCACATTTACATGAACACCAAAGGCATATCGTGGCAAAAATAAAAGTGGAAACAGGAGTGCCCAAAAAAACAGTCAGAATTAAAACAAACACGACCAGTGTTCATATCAGCGAGACTGTGTACCTCTCACGGTACACTAAATTCTTTTACCATATGTCAAACTCTTTTCTTAGACACTTTAATAGCAGATAACATAATAAGGCAGGCAAGCAGGTTAAAGTTTAATGTTTCTAAAACCCAAGACTGGACTACAAAGAGGGGACAAACACAAGACGTCTTGTGTTTCTCCTCTTGTAGCCTCTGCCTTGGGTTTCAGGAATGTTTAAATTTAATAGCAGTTCTTTATTTGGCTGAATTTTTCTAGCAAGAAGCAAAGTACAGTTGAGAAAGTATTAGAGTTCGACAACTGCACGAAAACGATTTATCAATGTAAACAAAACAATAAATGAACACATCAACTTCACTTTTCACAAAAAAAACAACAGAAAATTAATTGCCCATATTTAAAGGAGCTGTGCAACAATTTCAAGTGCTTTGCCTAAATAATTTGGGAGTTGGTGTCCGACCTTTTTGAAGAACAAAAAACCTCTTTTGCCTACATGTCCTCGTTTTTATTTTAAAAATGGACAAAGATTGAGGTTTTCAGCACCTCTCAACTCCTTCACCATCTTCAGAGTCACGTGCACTGTGACATCGATGAGGGACACGCGCGCGGTTCCGGTGAAGCTTTCTCTCTCTAGAGCCATCAGTGAGCAGCGAGAACTCACCAGCTCGTGACCATGTACTTAGCAAGCGCAATCAACATGGCGAAATGAGGAAAGTCTCATCGAAAACATTTCAAAGGAAGATGTGTTTTCTGTCCTTTGTGACAAGATAAACAATGTCAAAAGTAGAAGACGCAAATTCTATACAACGTTCAAATTGTTACCACAGCTTCTTTAAGCATTTTAAAATCCCCAGCCCATAAGGAACACAACTCAGTTTGTGCAACACCTTCTGGTAAGACATTTTTACGTGTATCTAAAACCACGACCAACTCTATAAAGGGCGACCAGGTCAGCTCTCCCCTCTCTACGGGAGCGTGTGTACCGGAAAATACCACGTGACCACGGCTGGGGACAGCGAAATCCGCCAGGCGCCGCCGCGTATCATCTCCAAATGCGCGCGCGGCCACACGCGACGGGCGGCGGTTGTGTTGATAAAACCCACGAGTTTAATCGATTGTAACCTTTTCTTTCGACAACCGCATAGCTTTCTTGACATGTTCTGTAAACAGAGTAAAGCGACAGCGCTTTCTATTGCCGGTCTATTAATTGAGTTATTTATTTTTTTCCTTTGAGAAGAGCTAAGTTCATGTGAAGCCAACGGAGACGAATGGGAGTGTTTGCTTATCAGTATAGCTTCGAGCCCTGTAACGCGGCCACACGTACAGTGTTTTTTCTCACTTAATACGCCCGGCTTCAGTTTGATACCTTTTGTGAAGAAGGCACACCCAGAAATACTCCAAATTTCAATAAAAAGATATTAGTTTCGGTATTTGGATATGGCTCTTGTCCGCTCATAAATTTTTTGCCAGGCCAGTAATGAACATACTATTGTATACTTGAAGAAAACGTATATACCAATCTTTTGAAATAAGGCTGTAGGAAAGGCAAAAGCGTAAAAATGTTTAAAATAGACCATTAAAATAGGCAAACTCATAACAATGGTTAAAATAGGAGAGACAGAGACAAGCTGTATATTTACTATTATTCTTTTATTTTCACTAGGACACAGACAACTAACTTCGTTATTAGTGACGCACTAACTCGAAAAGAGTAACGAATACAGTAAACAGTATCAGATAAACAAACGACGTCTAACATGCTCATAATTAAAATATACACCCTGTCAGCAAGTTCCGCGTCATCTGAAATTCGCGAGCTCGCAACATTAACACGTGAACATCATTCCTTCCGATGAATGACGGCTGATCCGGTACGTAGATGTATCAGCATCACTGCATAGTTAACTAAACGCTCAAAATGAGGAAGGTTATATACAGCGCGTCCAACATTTGCAACACGGCGTGTAAAGGATGACGCTGTAAACTTTTATGTACCACGACCTATTTTGTGGTATGAACATGAAGAGAACCTATTTTCTCTTTATGCTACATAGTTTGGTGGGTAACTGATTCGCCTTCTGCTTGGCGAGAGATTTTCTTCAGCCAGTCGTTCCGGATCTCCGTCACCGGGAACTCGTGGAAAGCGACCCCCGTCGAAGTCCGCGTGCTCGACTTGCACAGCGGCACACAGCAGAAGACCATCACAGCCCGTCGTTGAGTGCCACTTTACCATTAACGTTGAGCTATTTTACAGCCAGAAAAACCACGCGTCCACGCGTGCACGTGCCAAAAGACAGCCTGTACTAGCCTCCCCAGGCTTCCCGAGCGTACTACGCAGCGGGGAAAGTGGAGATTCTAAGCAGCGCCAGCGGGAGCGGCGGGAACTAGGCGAACTAAAAAGAACTGAACAAGCAAAACAAAAAGTGGCGCGCTGGGGCAGGAGAAGGTGAGCTGGTCGCCCCATTATAGAGTTGGTCGTGTCTAAAACAAAACCTACGATTAGAAGGACGTTGCAGAAAAAAATCTCTGGAATCAAACATTTACTCTACATTCCCAAGAGTCTTCAAAAAACGGCCAAGTTATGTTCCCTTGAGTGTACTACCTATGACAATGGACTAAAATCTGGGGTTGTAATAAACAATTTTACAAAGTAGTGCACACCTCATGCAGTATACATGAATAATGTATGGAACCTTGATGTGCGTGCTTGCAAAAGGACCCATTACAACAGATTTGTGTTTACAAATAAAATAAAGACAGTTTTAGAGTCCCTTTTGTCTCATGAGCCACTTCACTGGCCGTGCTTTCACCAAGTGCAAACTTTTATATTAAAGGGGGACACTACCCAGAAAAAAACATTTCTGCAAAAAGAAGTTGATTTTGTTTGTTATTTACGGTTTTAATGGCGCAAGAGCAAGAATGGCCATAGTGCACCAAACAAGGTGGGTCAATAAAAAAGTTCAATAAAATAGTTCTATAATTTGTTTAAGGAGAGACACTGCCCAGAAAAATATATTTCTGCAAAAAAAGTTGATTTTGAAAAAATACATTTTTACATCCACCAACATCTAGGGAGTATTCCCAAAAAGTTTAATTAATTTTCACTGCATAGTTAACTTTTTATAAATTATTTTCTGTCCACCAGAGCTAAAGAAAAGGTAGGGTTTGGAGCACTTTGAACGCATTTTTCACCATTCTACTCTTTTGGTATAAATTTTATTTTAGTCAATCTATCGTTTGATAATGGCAAAACAGGGAAGGCTCATTTTTCCCTTTTCCTGACTGAAATTTAATAAGGAATGCAGCTATGGAACCTTTTTGTCACTTTACGGATGTCTCTTGTAAAAAATGTTGACATTTTGTAGAAGACACAGAAGACCAAAAAGTTGACCAATTTTGCAGAAGAGAAAATTTATAGAAATAAATTTCTTTTAGAAAAAACGTTCTATAGCCGCACCCTCTAGGCATTCTGCTACATATCTAGCAAATAAAAATCTTGAATATCGCAATGGTTTTCTGACGATAGATTAACTAAACAATGTAGGCGTGTTGCTGATAGAAGCTACCGTATTTACTCGCAGAATGAACACACTTCTTTTCCCGAAAAATCGAGGCAAAGTTGGGGTGCGTTCATTACGCCAGATAAAATTTTTGCGTCCGTATTTACTAGCATAATGAACGGACCTTTTATCCCGCAAAAATCGACGCAACTTCTTATCTCTTTGCGCGCAGCACAATGACCCCAAAGCCAAACTGGGATGCGCAAAAAAAAAAACGCCCCTCTCCATTTTTTTTCTTTGCTTCCGTGTTTGTTATTTGTTTGTTTTTTCCGCCTTTCGCAAGTTGTCTTGTTTGCCCACGCTGCCCATGCTTTCGCGACCTGGCTGCACCAGGATAGAAAAGTGCGTTCATTTCGAGGGCTTCTCGCTTCTCCTTCCAAAGTGCGAGGAGGCGAGGGCAGGATCTTCATTATGTGCGCTTAGCTTGGGCTAAGGCTTCTCTGCTTTTCTTTCTTATCTCCTTGCGCGCGGCGCACGACCCCAGGACCAAACTGCGCTGCGCAAAAAAAAAAAAAAAGCTTTATTTTTTTTTGGTTCCGTGGTTTTTTTTGTTTGTTTTTTGCCGCCTTTCGCAAGTTGTTTTGTTTGCTTTGCTTAGGCGAGGGCTTCTCCGCTTCTCTTAACTCCTTGCGCGCGGCCACAACCCAAAATACAAACTGGGCTGCGCAAAAAAAAAAAAAAAAAGAATCTCTTTTTTATTGCTTCCGTTGGATCTTTTTTTTTTTTTTTAACGCCTTTTACAAGGCGTTTTGTTCGCTCACGCTGCCCATGCATTCGCGACCTCGCTGCACTCAGGATAGAAAAGTGAGTTCATTTCGCGCGCGTGGAGGGAGGGGGTCAGAATTTTGACATCCGAGTTGGGGGTGCGTTGATCACGCGTGTGAAAAAACAAAAGTCGAAATTTTGAGAGCCGACTTGGGGGGTGCGTTTATTACGCGAGTGCGTTCATTGTGCGAGTAAATACGGTACTCTATATTCCTTCTCGTTTAACCGACAGACCTGAAATTTTGTTATACACCCTCTAGCATGACCACCAGCCTACCCTGTAAATTTCATTATTTTAAGACAAGAGTTCAAAAGTTGACCCCCTTAGGGGGTGTGTCCCCTTAAAAATCCAATATTTTCAAGAAAAATCAAAGACGTTTGAATGAAATCCAGTGGTCACTCACCAAGTAGCAAGGCAGGGTGAAATGGAATGCAATATTTGGAAAAGATCAGGAAAAAAGAATTAGTGCTGCTGCCGAAGACCAGGACAAAGAAATAAAATATGAAGGACAGTCAAAGGTTCACTGCAGCGTTCACAGGATGGAGGTTCTTCACCAGTAAGCATGGTAGCTATGTGTAAGGTGGGTGTGGCCCATTCTCAGGTGGCATAGGAGGACCTCGTGGAATCTATTTTTGTTGTAAGATGTTTCCCAGGTACCAAGGTCTGGCTTGATGGTGTGAAGCTTATTGTTAACCTCTGAATCCCACTCAGACTGCCACGATCGCAAGACTGCGAGTCTTGTAGGCATTTTTAAGTCTTGATGGGGGATGCGTACATGAGACACCGAAAGATTTTGCGAAGAGACGACCCAGTTTATCTGCAGCCTCGTGGCCAGTAATGCCCACATGGCTAGGAATCCAGAACTTAATGTCGTGCCCATCCTGTAGGCCCTGCTGCACCTTAACACGCACAGTTAGGTCAGCCGGATTCTTTGTTGATAAAACAGAGCACACAGCCCTAACAACACTCTGGGAATCTACAAAGATGATGGCTTTCTTTGTTTTACTCGGAACTATATAGTCAAGCGCCATCATGACCCCGTATAGCTCGGCAGTAAAAATACTGGCAAGAGTGTTTCGACGAATGACTTTGGAAAAATGAGAAGAGTATTCGTCGACTCTAGCAAAACTGACGCCGCCAAGCGGGAAACCGCGAACCAGCAAGACCAGGTAGCTCCGCGCCCCTCCGCGTCTGTGGTGGCTTTCGCGGACACGTTGTCGGCGCGGTGGCGAACAATGTAATTTGACGTAGGTCCGAAAATTTCTTAAGCTTGCCTGAGTGTTCAGCAGTGCAGTGAAGCCACAGCAGATTGTTTCCTTCCATCAGGTGTTTGAAAGCCCGTTTACTGCACAACACAAGGTCGCTTGCTTTCGATTTCTTGGATGGGGAGGAATCGCGGAAAACATTTTGATTTCTTGTCTGTTTTGAATCACATTCAAAGTGAGGACTACTTGGTAACTGATAAGTGGTTTCTTTGTAAGGATGTGAAACAGTGGACTGAGGACGACAGACGAGGTGTTTCACTGGAGGGGGCACCAATGTTGCAGTCAAGTGAATGGGAAGGTTCAATAGCTGCTTTTCTTGAGTTTGGTTGTGTTTGATTAGCTTCAAGTTTGAGCCACCCACGCCGGTCGGTGCGTTGGCTATTCATCTTGGCTGCTTTTCGCCGAAAAAGCCTCTGGACCACACTGAAGGAGTTGGGCTGATTTTGCAATTACTTGATTCAGGAAAACCTGCTCGCTGCATCCCTAGTAGCACCATATGTTGCCATAACGTTACTGGAATGTCACAAATGTAATGTAACGTTGGGGCACATTTGGATATGTTACAGCAACGTTTGAAGACTAACGTAACAGGAACGTTCACCTGTAACATTGTTTGAATGTCGTGCAACGTTACAACACATAGGCAAACATTCCAGGAATGTTAGAGAAGTAACATTGGAGCAACGTTTAGAAACAACCTCTTGGTAACATTTCTACCCTGACGTAAGGGCAATGTTTTGCAGCGACGTTGGCCTAATGTGACAAAATGTGACACATCACCACATCACACAGAGACTGGTGAAGGATACACGAAGATAACAAACTTTGAATAGTTCAATAGATTTTCTTGTTCAAACATTTTTATTTTTATACAAACAGAAAGACCGCCCTAATGCTTGTGACTGGCGTATTTGAAACAAGTGTTCAAAATGGGATGAGGACGATTAGTCACATGCGCACTCGTCACAGGATGATTGGTCAGAGGACGATTCGTCACATAGGAACATTCGTCACAGGATAACTCGTCATGCGGGCAACTGGTCACATCGATCGGGCAGGGGACGAAAGTAAATAGTAAATTTCAACAACTGCCCACATTCCCTGATGAGGAGTTTCAAGACTTCCCGCCGTGACATAAACCAATGGTTAGAAAAACTAATCTTACAATACTCATCCGCTTTTCCTTTCATCATATTACGACTCTTCAGGAGGTTGACCCAAGTTGCTGGCTTGAACGAGCAATAACCCGACTGGCAGCCAAATCAGTCTTTAGTTTGCCTTGCATTTACCTCTTCGAGAAAACCAATAAGCATCGGAATTCTTTCTGTTGCATGTGTACGAGTACCCCTCGTGCAACTGCATGGCTTTACCTCTCTCTGTTGCGATCACCTCCATCCTTTTGAATGTAGTCCGAGTTCAAAAATAGTCGCTTTTATATGGCCTCCACATTTACCGTTCGGGACGGACCCAGAAGCTAAAACGTCTGTTACAAATTCTTCGACCTTGAGAAGCGAAAGACATTCTAAGATAACAGGTGACGCACTTTGTCAGGCCGAACCAACATTCAATGTTCGGGACTGAACCAGAAGCTAAAACGTTTGTAACAAATTCTTCGCCTTTCAGAAGCCAAAGACATACTAACATATGAGGTGAGCCACTTTGTCCGCCCGAACCAAATTGAACAATTCATTTTTGGGGGGACAAACTATTGTAGGACCGGTTGGTCGCATGACGAGTCATCCTATGACGAATATTCCTGTGTGACGAATCGTCCTGTGACCAATCGTCCAGTGACGAGTGCGCATGCGACGAATGGACCGTATCCCTTCAAAATTTACTCTAAACAAATTGCAGAAAACTAAAAAAAAATCTGTCCAAAAGGTTTATAATAAAATTGAATTGTCCAGTGAGCCTCAACTCGAGAATTAAGGTGAACAAAATGGTTTGATGTCGCCACACTAAAGCAGACGCAAACACACTAAGGCACCCTACTGTGGTTTTTGTCATACTATGAATGAAACACAAAGCAACAGAGATCTTGTCGAGAAGTCTGTTGACACTTGCCTGTTTGAGCTGGTTTCCTTCCTGTCCCTTAACCTGTCTCGCCCTTACAAAATTATCGATGAGTTTCTATTGAGTATATGTATTCTATAAGAACACATTAGGAATTCAATTGAAACTCATTTATCATTTTTGTAAGGGCGGGTTGGCGGGTCTGCTCAATATTCACGAGCTAACATGCACCCTCATCATTCCTTCTTAGGTTAGTATCATTCGGATGCCCAGCGTCTGGAACGCATGCTAAAGATAACAAGAGGGTGAAGTCATGGGGCATTATTGTGTTATCGAAGGCGGAAAACTCACGCTAGTGACGTCACGACCCAAAGACCTCCCGAACATGTATAGGATGGCACGCGAGTGATAGCCTGTAAAATAAACTGGAACCTGAGCTAGCTGAAATTATCACCAAAGGTGTATTTTAGTAGTGTGCTCTATCGTGTTAAATTTCGAAGCGTAGCTCTGTTTCTGTAAAAAATATGAATATGATTACTCTACGACCAAGTCGCAGAGAGTTCTTGGGGTCGACTGAATGCTATATATCCGACCCGAGTTTCCTGCGAAATGATTTCTACTATTTAAAATAGAAGCCAGGACTAATTTCACAACGGACTCGACTCAAATCAAGCGATTGGCTGGTTCTTACTCTCGTTGTCTTGGTTGTCTGCGTCAGTGTTTGCCATAGAGATTTAGAGAAATCTTGGAGCGCGCAGTATAAAATACACCCTGGTTGAAAATTTGAAATAGTTACATGCGGAAGCTCATTTTTCAGTCCAATTTATAGCCCACCACTCTATTTCTTCGGAAAACTCAAAAAGTGGCGGCTCATTGCAACATACTGCAAGTGAGATGACCGGTGGTAGCCATCGTCTCATAGACAGAGGAGGGGAAAAGGGAGACGGTCGAGAGGGAAGGTGAGCGAGGAGATGGGAAGGAGAATAGAGACAGGAAGAAAGAGGTCAAGTATGAAGGTCGAAGGCCAAAAATACATGCTCACACAAGGAAGAGAAGAGACGGAAGGCAGAGGGGACTGAGGATGAAATGGCTGAGGGAGCATGAAGGAAAAGAAAGATGATGAGAAGTTGGACAGGGAGGAGCAAGATGGGACGGAGGAAAGAGGGGAGGAAGAGCACACAGAGGGAGATGAGACCAATGGGGGAGAGGAAGGAGTGGAGGGGAATGAGGAGATGGGGAAGGGGTGGGGCCAGATAAAAGAGCGAGTAAGAAGGGGTGGTCTGGTAGGAAAGAGGTACAAAGTCGAAGGTCATAGGCCACGGTTGCACGGACACAAGATCATACCTCCCCGACCACTCAAAATGAAGAGCCATATGCAGCTAACACCATAAAAGCAAAGGTCAAAGGCCATGAACACAGAATCACTCAAGCGAGAGAGAAGGGGGAAGAGGGGAGGAAAGGTGAGGTGGATGGATAGCGGGAAAAATGAGGAAGATGGACGGGAGAGTGGAGGAACAGGGGTGGGAGGGAAGAGGAGACCGAGGATATAGATAGAAGGAGAGATGGTGAGGAGCAGCAGCCAAGGGTCCAAAGTCGAAATGAAAGGTCAAAAGCTACGAACATATAATCCTATGGAGGTAGGGGAGGGGGAGCGAGGGGCCACAAGCAGGCATGTAGCCAGGATTTTGTTTGGGGTGGAGGTGGGGGGGGGGGGGCACCTATGATAAAATGCTGTATGAGGGGGAGGGGGAGAGGAGGTCCGAGCAAAATGGAAGATCTCGGGGGGGGGGAGACAGGGCGGGCCCCATGCCCCTTCCCCCCCCTGGCTACGTGCCTGGCCACAAGCATGAAATCATGCGAGAAAGTGAGGAGGGAAAGAACAGGAAAGGCAACATAGGAGAGATGGGACAAGAATGGGGTGAGATGAAAGAAAAGTGGAGTGAGGATAGGGTCCGGTAGGAAGGAGATCCAGCGTCAAGGGCCACGGATACACGGACGCACTCCGCCACCCACTCAAAATGAAGGGCCGGAAGGGCCATGTGCGGCTACTGCTGTAAAAGACGAAGAGAAGTGAAGCGCGCGCGGACGAGTGAGTGAGTGATGATAGCGCATACTACTGTTGCTGAACCAGATTTCCAGTGCATGGGCGGCTGTCCGTCACTCGTGTGCTTCTGCTTCGCTCGCAATTAAAATGAAACGAGTATAAATCGCTGCGTCACTCGTGTGCTTCTGCTTCGCTCGCAATTAAAATGAAACGAGTATAATCGCTGCGTCACTCGTGTGCTTCTGCTTCGCTCGCAATTAAAATGAAACGAGTATAATCTCACACACAGTAGTTAGTCCTTGTTCACTTCTCGCCAAAGAGCAGTCGACACAAGTGGTCAGAACAAAACCTAACGATCTCGGGACATAAAGCTCCAATATTTGAGTTTGAGGCTTCCAAGCTCGCTCTGCGTGGACCACTTTTTGCCTAAATTTGTGGACACATCACAATGGCACAGCACAGTCGCATAGCTACGGGACTACCGTTTCGAGGTTAACAGTTCACTATCATTACCGATATTATGGTTGAGATTATCCACTGATCACTGTAAGCTCACCACCGTCCGCCATGATTGTAGTACGGCATTACGGTTATGGCTGTACGGCTTAGACCAATCTCGAATTTCTCCAATCGATCCCATGTTTTGTAACTCTTAAAAAACGTATTTTAGTACTATCAGATACATTTTTAGAGTTTATTCATACTTGAACTTCGAGTTTAGTCGTTTACTCGTTTACACACACTGTGACAAGCCAAGACGCCAAGATATGCAAGTAGCTCAAGCCAAGCAAGGTCGAAGCCAAGTCGACCACGTGACCGCATCACCGCATGTCTTGGCATGTCAACGGACTCTCAAGCTTTCTGTTTCATCGGACCGCGCTGCCGCTCTCTCGGCGTGAAGGAAACATAAACAAAGGTATGTTGCATTTTTGTTGTTGTTGCTACTTGTGCTGAACAATGGAGCGGGCGAAGCGTTCGCTGTCGGAGCTATCCGATCGCCAAAAAAGACGTAGGGTAGCCGAAAGTGTTCGCAAGGAACTTGAAAGTTGCGATACGAGCAGTGAGGAGTCGGTGGACACTGAGGAAGCATTCCCCCTGCCGACTGGACAACAGGCAGTGGCAGCACATGCAAGTTTTTCCGGAGAGTTTGAGTCCGAACGAGCTTCCGAGTGCGAGTCTGAGACGAGCGACGACCTCTTGCTGTACGACCCGTTGGACGACTCTGAATGCGAATCTTTCCTGGATGAAGATGAGGTGGAAGAGCCATTGTACGAAGTGAGTTTGGAAAAGCTCCCGAGTGAAGGCAGAAGTGATGAAGTGGCGCCCAGCCTAGGTACGAAGTTGGCTCACTGGGCTATCAACACTAACACGCCAGCATCTCACCTGACGCAATTGTTGAAACTTTTGCATCCTCACCACAAGGACCTTCCCGTTGATGCAAGGACATTGCTAAAGACATTGCGCACCACTGAGGTTGCACAAATGGGAAGTGGTTTATACCACTACTTTGGAGTAGCTGCAGGGCTTATGGCAGAGGCCTCAGCCGGATTGCTCCCCAGCGAGTGCTCCACGCTGTCGCTCTCTATAAACGTGGATGGACTTCCAATCTCACGAAGTTCTCGCAAGCAGTTCTGGCCAGTGCTTGTTCTGGTGAAAGAAAGCCGCGGTCAGAACCCTTTCGTGGCGGCATTGTATGAAGGTGATGGGAAACCTGAAAACGTGGAACTCTTCATGAAGGATTTTGTTGAGGAAGTGTCAGTGTTGTTGACCCAGGGCATCCATCTGAATAGCAAATTGTATACAGTAAAACTACATTCATTTATCTGTGATGCTCCAGCCAGGGCCTACCTCAAGTGCATCAAGGGGCACACTGCATACTATGGTTGTGAAAAGTGCAGTCAGAAGGGAAAACATGATGGAAAGAAAGTTACCTTTCCAGATATTGATGCTGCATTACGCACGGATGAAGACTTCACCAACCAAGTAAATGCAGACCATCATCATGCTGTTTCACCACTTTCAGCACTAGGTGTAGGCCTTGTGAGTTGCTTTCCTCTGGACTACATGCACTTGGTGTGCTTGGGTGTCATGAAAAGATTGATTGTGCAATACTGGACCTCACCCACACCTTCAGCATCGAAGTTGCCCATAAGGTCCCAACTTGAAATATCCGACAAGTTGATAAGCTTTCAG
The DNA here is from genome assembly GCA_037355805.1 of Ixodes ricinus. Lineage (NCBI taxonomy): Eukaryota > Metazoa > Arthropoda > Arachnida > Ixodida > Ixodidae > Ixodes > Ixodes ricinus. The sequence continues at coordinate 17,038 of JAZHYW010032674.1, forward strand.
TCAAGCACACCTTGCGAGTTTAACCGCAAGCCACGTTCCCTCAAAGAACGAGACCACTGGAAGGCAGTAGAGTTCCGGAGCTTTTTGCTGTACTTTGGACCAGTTCTTCTTCGAAGTAATTTGGACAAGCGCTTCTATGCCCACTTCCTGAAGCTGAGCTGTGCTATGACGATTCTAGCCAGCCCCAAGTTTTCTCTGACGCACTGCGATGTGGCAGAGTCCCTCTTGACAGAGTTTGTTCGCGATGCCGGTTCCCTTTATGGGGATGGGGTGTATGTTTACAATGTGCACTCCCTGATCCACCTGGCACAGGATGTTCGGAGGTTCGGCCCTGTGGACTTGTTCTCTGCCTTCCCTTTCGAGAACTTTCTTGGGAAACTAAAGAAGATGGTCAGAGGTCGTGCATTGGCTTTGCAGCAAGTCATTAAAAGATATTCAGAACTGAAAGCTGCAACCAAAACAACCCGTGAACAACAGAAGTGTGACATGCAAGGGCCACACCGAGATGGACCTGA
>JAZHYW010032675.1:0-16405 GCA_037355805.1 Ixodes ricinus
TACCTCTGGCACATCTTTGTAGATACTATCCAAAGGTGCATAGTACCAGGAAAACACAAAGTTGCAATCACCTCGTTTCGCTGCTTTCTTGCCGTCAATTTTAAAGAGAACAGATTATAATATGTTCCGTCCTCTAAACGTGCAGGCGACTTTGGCTTGGAGTCTTGGTTCATCACCCTGTCCCTGGGATTTACGTGACCTCCATTTGCTTGCTGCCGGTCTAGTAAGGCACATTCCTCGATCAGGTCCGTTGTGGAGCGCTGCAGTGGCTGTTGAAAAACAGGTTCTGGTGTCTGCAAAGGCACTGGACTCTGCATTACCATCCATCAATAGCCACCACCACCATTATGACGGCACGTGCAGTGCTGCACAACGCCTGCCTTGCATTGAGCGAGCCAAAATCCGAGTCGGGTTCCGACCTTGAAAAGTCAGAGTTGGAGTCCGAGCCGAGCTCAGAGGGGTCAGTGTCTGGTGGCGAGAGGCTGGCTCCTGCTAACCTTCTGGTCGGCCTCTCGGACAGGGCTTTAAGGCAACGCCTTGTCGCCCAGCTCGAGACCCGCTGTAGCCGTGCTACTGCGCAGGGCCGCACACGCCAGGATGGCAGTCCCACCCATGAGGGATGTCGCCAGGAAGGTGGTCCCGCCCAAAAGGACACCGTCAGGGTGCCCCTACCGCCCTCGCCACGGTGATGCCCAGCACGGACGCCACTGGCAACTGGGGGCCGCTCGCAACCACGATAAAGGTCTCGACCACCAAGGACCAGTCTGTTCCCTTGCCGTCAGTGAAGCCCTCCTTGTGAAAGCCGTCAGGTGCACACTTTACTCGCTGCTCTGCAGTCATGGCCGCCCATAAGCTATGCAGTCTCCTCAGCTCCAACACCTTGCACGGTTCATCACACAGCCACCTTGGCTAGGGACAGCTTGAACTTGAGAGAAAACATATCGCTGGACCACCAACTATGGTTTAATACTTCTTCCACTTCATGTGCCTCAGCTGTCTGCTTCTTTTTGTTCTTTATTCTGAGAGCTATAGATACAGATTAGTTTGAAACGACCCGCCTTTCAGCGGGACGTATAACATTCCAAACAGTACTGCTTTTCTTGTCGAGTTTGTTGGAAGGCACGCTGACGCATGCTGCTTTGTTTCCTTCGATGGCCATTGTTTTAAATGTTTTCGGATTTCTCGTGCATACGGGCTTTTGTTTCTTGCAAGGATGGTGATGCTGCTGAACACAACACTGCGTTTACAGGTGCGGCAATGAGCTGCTGTAGTTTCCTTGACAGATGCTGCATGCTTTCTTGTCCTATCACCGATGTGACATTTGCCATGTGATAGGGGAATGTGATAAACAACCCCTGTGTCACATGGGTCATATTATGTCTTGTAAGAAATGTGCACATTTTCTTCTGGTTAAAGTTGTAATTTACTTTGTCTTGTCTTGTTAGGGTACACTGTGTAGTGGGCAAGGAGGTCGTTTGAATTGTGAAAGAGGTTGTTCAATAACTTTTAAGCTGTGTTAGAGACTTCATTGTTCTGCCCGTGCTTTTATTGTTCCTACGTCTCAGGGTTACTTTGGATGTCATTCACCAGCTCGCCTCCATTGTATACCTTTCTCCAAACAATACACCTTGTTTGGAGCAGAGCACACAACCTTATTGCCCTGCCTTGCAGCTACTTCCTTTTAATTTATGGGTTATGCCATGAATGTATAGGTACCACAATTTTTTGCTTAGTTCTTGTCTTCTTTCTTCCATATCTGTGTCAGCTGATTTGTGCTACTGTTTGGTGCAGATGTTTTCAGATGCACATCCCAGGAAACCAATCGGATACCCAGAATCACGTAGGCAGAAAAAGAGCTTTTCAAAACTTCGCCCGTTATTCTGGTGACAATATTTCTTTAAGGCCGATACAAGAGCAACATAGGAAACATTGCGTTTTATAGTTTTGGAATGTCCAGATGCAAACAAAATAAATCCTTTGTACGACGTTGGTTCATGCTTGCAACATTCGTTTATATCTTTAAATTCCAGTGTAAGGTCGAGGATCATGATGGACCTGTTCACAGGTATTCCATATGTGCTGTGTTCAGAGACAAACGGTACTGCCCCCGGATATGTATTGAGTGCACGGCGGTGATATTGATAGCCTTTCCATTTTATGAGCAGAAGGCATGAAATGCGTGGGATAATGACCGAGAAGGCTTGCGGGTTACCAAACCGACAATGGTCACCTCACTTTCCCCTGCAAAGAGCCGAGAAATACTTTAGACCATCTGTAGACTTGTATAGTGTTGATTAAACCAGGGATATTGCCATTTTGGGAATTGTTTCATTTCCCCTGTGGTTTTAAGCTTCCCTTTATTGCCTTCTGTATTATGACTGTACTATCGCGGACAATATGAGCTGAAACAGCGCTCCGGCCAGCGCACGGTACTACCTGCGCCGCCTGTCGCCTGGCTCCGCACACACGGCACACCCTGAGGACGAGATAAATTCTCACTTGCGCTCACGGCGCCGCTGCACTCTTCCGGCCGTCTGCAAATGAGACGGTGGGTGCGACAGCGGGCATGTGTGTGGTAGGGCGGCGGGGGGGGGGAGGGGGGGACTAAAGATTACACTGGTCGTTCCTCTTTTGGAATTGATTTACTCTATCGCGCAGAATCACGTAGAAAAACGCTGACTTGTGAAGATAAAATATTGAGGTGTCTTATATTGCAGCTTCGATTATCGTTTTTGGAAGTCACATCAAAAGCTGTTGCAGGTTGTTTTTGTTTAAGTGCATGCACAAAGTAGGACATCGTAAAGTATAGTCTAAAATCTGTATGCTGGATTTAGACCGGCTCCAAGGTATTTACTTTTTTTCTTCATTTTCATTGATCACAGCTGTTTAAAAAACGAAAAGCATACATGTTACTGAGGAGGATTTGTAGCCTTGATTGGTATGAAAAGGTTTACAAATATTATTTCTTTAATACTGGGCCCACGTGTTTGTTTCAAACAAAACAAGTTGCTGACAAAACACCAGTTTATTGTTTACAAATTCCTAGTCCTAATAAAGTGGGACAAACAGTCATATATTTCCCAGGAGAAGGAGCTTGAAATTCCATCGAAAGAATATTTGCAGAGGACAGTGTCAGCCACAACAGATTACTAGTCGGCGTGAAAGTTCAACTGCCCTATACAAAAAAATCGGGATCAAGGAGGCACCACACAAAAGTATGCGTGGTTAACGGCGTCAAACAGTTTGTCGCAACCGCAGCCTCAAGCTTTGTTCCAATTGGCACAATGTCCGGTTCAGGGGGTCCTGAGGCGCAGAAAAACTTACAAAATAATTTAATACCGCGTCATTCTCCCCTGACCCGCGACCGCGGCTCTCATCCTGTTTGGTAACAAATCAGACCGGCCACGAAGCCTGGCTCAGCCCGAAGCCACTCCCATTCACCCCTCATTGCTTCCCACCATTTGTGGACAGTGGCGCGGTGGAGGGGATGTCGTGACATAGCTACCTTGATGCGCCTCCAAATGTGTTCGATGGTATTCAGACCGGCTCCTTTTCAGGGCCAAGGCAGCTTCGTCAGGCAGCGCTCCTCAGGAGATACGATCGTAACAACGCATTCTCCACTTCGGCACTTTCTTGAAACGCACTGAAATGCATGATAGCTGAAAACATGAGCATTGGGCTACACGGCACACGCATCGTGATGGTGGTTCCGTCGGCCAATATTTTTGCTAGCAGACGGCAGGAAGAGCGCAGCGGCGCAGTGAGCGCAAGTGAGAATTTATCTCGGCCTCAGGGTGCGTCGTGTTTACGGAGCGATGCAGCAGGCGGCGCAGGTAGTACCGTGCACAGGCCGGAGCGCTGTTTCAGCTCATATTGTCCGCGATAGTACATCACTCAGGTGTGCCTCTTGATGTTAATATTGGTATTTGTGTCAGTTAGGATCCCTCAAGACATTCCAGGTTTCTCTCTCCCCTACTTTTTGTAGGGAGAGAGAATAAAATTTCAGCTTTTTGAGACCTTTTGGTGTATGTGTCCTTTTTTACGTAGAGTATCAGGGTTTATGGTATGTTGCACAGGTAGTTTATTTTTGAAAGTGCTTTATTTTTAGAATGCAAAACCGTAACTTGAAAAAGTAAAATGATATTAGAACATGTGATGCAATATTTCATTCTCGAAAGTAAAAATGAACACTGACTAGCATAGCACAACCTAAACACTTGGACATTCTTAAATCACATGTTATGTCAAAAATGTATCTCCTATTTGAACACGTTTTGCAGCATGCTACCTCTGGGTTGTATTTCGTAACACATATATTAATATAGACGAAGGCCTGCCATATTCGGGACAAGATTAAATGCAGCTAGACAATATTATACTGTAAACGACCTATTTTTCGCGGGATCAATATTTCGCGATTTAGTTCAAATCTGAAGTTTTGGAATGATTCGCGGGTTCTAAATTTCGCGGCGTGGTGGGATCTCAATATACATTCCAATGTGTTGACATCTTACCGGAATTGTTCAAGGGACCCATTTTTCGCGAATTGTAGGCGATTCGCGAAAATTAAGTCGTTTACAGCATATATGTACAAAAACGACGTGGCGAAGTTTGTTACTGATGCATTCCAGACAAGATGAAAGTAGTTGCTGTTGCAAGTTATGACTACACTGTAGGTCTCAAAAAGGTGAGCGCGCAGGCGAGCTCATGAAAAGTGGACATACCTTGACCTGAGACAGGAAAGGAAAAGAAAGGCACGTCTCCGAACACACAGCTGTTTTTGGATACGCTGTGCGTTGACCGTCCCTTTTACGTATCTTGTTTCTTCCCTGTCTCAGAGCAAGTCATATCAACCGAATGTTTCTTGGGTTCAACAGAGCAAGCAGGCGTCTTTGTCCAGGTCGTCTGCTTGCTTCCACGTCTTCATTACGCGCCGTGACCGCAAAACGCTGGTAACGGGAGGTCTTTATGGGCAGCCATCAACCCCGCGATTCTGGCTTGCTCCGACATGTTGCTTTAAAGAAGGCGCGAAGCGCGCATCCCGCATTCATTGTAATATTGAAACAACTTTCTCTCCAAATAACTCTTAAATGTATTGCAAAAGGACACAAAAAAGCGGTTTGTTTTAACAACGCCCAACAGGTTTTTATTTTCTTTAATACTTTTACCCGTACTAGAACAGATGCGACGGCCAGCGACGCACAGGATTGGTTGCCGTTCCTTCACTAAACGCAGGAACTGCTCCCCGCGTCGTAGTAAATCCTACCCCGTATCCCGCGCATAGGGACGCCTCGGGGAATGCGTAGCTCCTTCCGCTCGTCGGCGGTTGGCTGCGGACGTCGCTCAAACGGGTGACAGGTGTCAAGTTTGCGATGACGTAGCGGCGTCAAAGCGGGCGGAGCCGTCACGTGAGTGTTGCTAGGATACGTTCCTCCTTTCCATTACGTCACTTCCATGTACCATTTCTCAAAAGTCGAACCTAGCTATCCAGGTCTCACGGGTAGTGACACACCATCGGCTTCATGAGATCGGGATGCTCTTAGCTTCTTGGTTTTTCTTTCTGGTAACCGGGAATCTACCAGTGAAGCGGAACACTTTCCGCCTCATCCTCGTCCAGGCAGCGGCACGACATAACTTATGAAAAGTATTGATGTGGCAGCAAGACTTTTGATAAGTGATGTTAAGCGATAATCCAATGACCAGCCAGAGCGCAATCGTGATTGTCCCGGATAACCTTCTTCAGCATATTTCTCGGAAACGGAACCCTGAAGGGAGACTCAGTGCCCTTCGCTTCATCAATGCTTCTGATGTTGCGAAGCAGCAAACCGTCTTCGCCCATAAGATATAAAAAAGTGCCCCTTAAATTGTCCGTCAACTTTTATTGTTAACTGCAATTTCCACAAGTTTTCTTAACACCCGCTGACAAAACCTATCTGATTTCTGGGCCTCAGCAAGCTCTTCCTTGCTTGCCACTTGGCCCAAAGTCACGACACTGTGCTCTCTTGTGGAGCTTCCTAAAACTACTACGATACTCTATCTGCGACTCCGCATTCTGTTCTGTCCCCCTCAGCCGAGCTCCATGGCACCTCCCGCTGGCCAAGTGTTATTATGTGCGCAACCGGATCCCCTAGGAAATCGTCCACTGATTTTCCTTCAGATTATTCAGAAAGTATTAATGTCGGGACCTTCGACCGCGGTCGGAGTACATACGTAGGCCCTGGATTCCCGACACGCACGAAAGTGTCTCGAAAAACTCTGTTACGGTGCGCATAGGCACCCAATGTCCCTCACGTCCACCGCCGAAACTGATGCCCAAGACTACTACAGCGTTTGGGAGCTTTTTAAGCAGCACAGAGTTCACCAGTCATTGGCCAATGGCTGGATATTGCCCATTGGCCAGTGGCCAGTCAGTGTCCAGCCATTGGCCGATGACTGACCTACCTCTGGCCACTGGCCAAAGGCCACTGGCCTTCGGCCATCGGCCAAGCATTGGCCGGTAAATGGCCACTTTTGGCCATTGGACAAAAGACCATCACCAGCCATTGGCCAATGCTAGGCCAAAATCCGTGGGTATGACTCCGCTTACCTGAACACGCCCGGCAGCGTCCGTCACTCGCTGAGCCTTGCTCTTAGAGGAAGCTGCCGTATTATGGCCACGTTCGACCTTGTTTCGACGGGTAACGTTGGCTCTCACGATAACGAGCGTTTATCGAGGTTGGTGCATTGTTCCTCCAAAATGGTCGAGTAGCACGTCGACTGTGACCTCCAAGGGACGACCGAAATCAAGGGCCGGTTAATCTCCGGCAAACGTTCGAGCGCCAGATAATTCTGGGATCCTCTTTAGCCAACGCCCGATCAGGTCGCGCCTCGGTCGCCCCAAACAAGATCACACAACGCAAGGTACGAAGGATTTACTGTCTCACAGGTGGATGATCTAGAAGCTGCGCCTTAACCTTGTTCGTGTTGGAGTCGTTCATCCTCTAGCTTGCCGCCAGAGCTTTGCCCCGTACCGTCCTGGTATTCCTCTTCTTGGTCCCCAAGCCCATGTGCGGCCCCTGCGCGACCGCGATCCACAAAACTTGTGGATAACTTTCTGTGACTAGGCAGTCAAAGGTAGAGGGCCATCTGTATGAATGCGGAGCAAAACTGTGCAGGCTCACTCCTCTTGTCAAAAATGATACAGATAGTTGTCCACAGGCATACTTGTGTGACAAGAATAACTTGAAAAAATATGAGCACCAAGACAAAACGAAAAGTGAGAACCAAATGGCGCTTGGTTTCTCTATTTATTCGACGTATCCTTTGTATGATGGCGGTGCTATCATTCCCACTTAAATTGATGAGTTGACAACATGCCGCACAGCCGATCCGATACGGCATACGGCGACCGCAGCGGCAGGCGTAGGGGCGCGTTACACTCGACTTCGTTTTAGTATAACCATCAGGCACTAGATGGTATGTGGCCCGTGACTACGAGCATCGGAGCAATGCATATCTGACAACACACCATTGGAAGAGCCTCCAGAGTGGTGCTGTCACATGCGTCTCTTCGATGCTTTTGTTTGCTCACATGGTGCCTTTTTCATAGCTTTAGACATTTTCCGTGTTAACGCGGGTGCAGTGTGCTCCTTGAGCTCTCTGCTTCAGTGGTAATAGAACTCTCGTGAGTGTAATACACTTCAGCTTCCACGACATGGAGGCTTTAATATTAAGCAATTTAATGTGAGCCTTACGCATGACTTTATGCTCTAATAGACGTCGTAAACACAATTTCTATGTCAGACCATCGAGAAACTAAGAAAAAAATAAAAGGCCTAACCGGAGTGGTCGGAGCTAATGAGTTTCTTCACCATTTTTAGTGCAGCTGTACAGTGATTTTGGAAGCGAGGAAAGTTGTCAAAGCGTTGTTGCTATTAACTGAATACCAAGACGGAAGTTGAGCTTAGTCAAATAATTTCTTACATATTGCATTCTTTGAGATACTTTATGCCACGAACCGTTTAACCGGTGCTACTTCTAAATGAGAAACGTAAGATATAAAAATATATAAATTTACAGAAAAACTGAATGATTTTTACAAGAACTGTTGCATCACCGAGTGGGTTATTTAAAATCATTGCTATGGAAGTGACTTTTTGTTTGCATTCTTAATTTCAACAGAAAAAGTTTATAAAAAAATCATTGCGAATGAATATAGAGTAAATATCCTTATATTTCGAAATATTTTGGATTTCTAGACAATCAGGAGGAGATCACGATTTCGAAATCTAGTAACTGCTTTGTCGTCCAATCTTCATTTGCGTCGCCGACTCATTGTGTGCCATCATGGCTACTTGATATAATTTACTATAAAAAAGCGTTCCGCCTTGAATAAAAGAAATGTTGAAAGGAAAGATGGTTAAAATTTTACGTTATTTTTGCGCAAGTCGGTTCCCATGTCTCGCGGTTCGAAGCAACCGCAGAACAGCCCGGAGGAAGAACACTCTAACCTCCATTTTCAGCTTCTTTGTTTTTATAATCGAAAAACAACGGTCTTGATAACCGCTTAACCGGTAAACAAAATATAAAAACAATTTATACGAAACCGATTTCATAAACATACCGGTAACAGTAACTGAACAGTTACAATTTTCAGTGGGATTTCCTACCAAGAACACTTGTCGCCCGAGCTGGCACAAAACCTGCTAAAACGCTCGCTCTCCGCATCAAATAATCAATGTAGTTTACTTATTTCGATGTAAAAACGTTATATATTTTATATCGGACATTCAGGTCAGCAAGCGGGCACAGGCTCTCGGGTCGTAAAAGGGAGGGATGAAATACACTTCCAAAATCCTTCAAATCTTAGCAACATTTCCCTTCTATGAAAAGACAGACGGAACTCGTCAGGCAGTATAGTTGCTCTTTCTTTTTTCTTCCAGTCTCCCGAGAAGGCTGACAAAAATATACATTACATGTGAATTACAGACTACTTTGTGTTTTTAAATGTGTCTATGGAACATGTCGTAGGAACAAACTGAACACGCCTCCGGAGCGCGTCCCACGAGTGGAGATTTTAAAAGGACTGCATTACTCAAAAAGTTAACAAAAAGTATGCGTGCTCTGCGTATCAGAGAGTGAAATAGAAACATTTTATCTTCCTTGTTTTTTTTTTTTGTAAATTACAAAAAACAAATTGTGTCTATGCGGAGCAAGAGGAGCCCCGAACGTCTTGTACAAGGTCCACCGATATCCGGACCATTGGGACTAGCCCAAGGGAGGCCAGCGCAAGTCGGTTCCCATGTCTTGCGTTTCGAAGTGACCGCAGAACACCCCGGAGGAAGAGCTGTCGCATCTTGTGCCCGGCACATTTTATATCCTTGTTTTTTTTTAGATTTCTGCCGTTTATCTGGGCGTGTGTAAGGATAAAAACTGCCTCTCGCGTGGTCTGGAGTTCGATAGCCGCGCCTGAATACGAGAAACGAAAGGGAAGGCCGCTCGTTTCTGCTCCATCAGGATCCGGTGCCGGAAGCATGAAGGCGGAAAATCAAGCCGAATGGAAAGTTCAGTACCATGCGGGAGAAATAGTCAAGATAATGCCTCCCATACACGATACAAAAATAAAAACAAACAACACTGAGACTGACGCAACGAAATGTGTTAATGCGGCTCGTCAATCACACCGAGAAGTAGGCCGCCTGCCGTGTTCAAAGCAAACGTCGGTGCACGCTGGAATCCTTGCACTTGACACGATTTATTTGGTGACAGGGGGTGAAGCTGCGTAAAATATGGGCTGTGTAAATATTATGCGATTTATAAAAGCCACTATGTGTTGAATCACTTTGTGCTTAACCACAAACAGCGATGAGTGCCCGAAATAGTGACGTGTGCGCTTCGCTTTGTTGAATATCGGTAGCACGTCAATTTAACGTTTTAAATGAACAGCGCAACAATCTTAACGTTCCAATAATCTGCCGCATGATGCATCAACAAGCGGAGAATTTATCGACCAGGGACCCTATGCAAGACGGCGGGAGCATGCGGGACCGAAAGTGAGGGACATTTCCGCCGTCTGCGATTGGTCAGTGGCGCGGCGTTGACCAATTGCAGACGGCGGAGATCTCTTCCACTTTCGGACCCGCATGGTTCCGCCGTCTTACAGGCCCCTGCAGTCGTGTCTCGCGGCAATAGAAACCGTAGGGTGATGCCCTTTAGGGAATTATAGAAGGGTGGATTCTACTGACTTTTTAATAATAAGTTTATTCACAAAGAAAGCATAGATACAAACTCAGCCTCACAAAAGCACTTGCGTACTTGTGCGTGAGTACTTACAGTCCAGCATGGGATAATATTTAACAAATTGAATTGGAAGAATGTAAAACTGAATTGATACAACTGATTGGAGTCATATTTATGCAGAACTCAACATAAGAGAGAGAAAAAATGTTTTATCACCTTAACAGTATACAAGCACAAACTTTTATGCCAGTAAGCATGTAACGAAATTACCTATTTTTATACAATAATAATAATGATTTGCATAGACTTTGTAATACCATAAATGTCACAGAATAATTCACTCTAGCTCTTAAACTCATGGCGAAACAGACATGCGTGAAGGGAACAATAGTAAATGCAGACGCGCAACAGAAATGCGGCAATACAGTGGGGACGTAGAAAAGGCATGGGTTTGGGAGCTGACTATTGTTCACCTGGCGTACTACACCATTTACGCATTTATTTTTTCACCTATGCAAAGGATAGTAGATTAAGTAAACTATAAAAAAATATTAAAATATGTTGGTACATAATACTTCCTCATCCTTTTCCCTTAATTAGTGTATGTTCTCGGTATGTGAAATGTTTCTGTGTGCCTCAGTTGTATTTCTTTAGCGGATGGTATTTTGAAATCGTGCATAAAATAATATTTTGTGATGACCATGAATTTATGCAGGTCTTCCACTGTTGGTAATTGGAGTTCTGACAGATTTTCTTGAAACGAAATACTTTCTAAGTGTGTACCAAACGTCATGTTATGTATCATTGTTTTAATTAAGTTAGTTATTTTTTGTATTTTCTATTTGGATGAAAGTGCATAAATGGTTATACCATATATTAGTTCTGATTCACCTAACATCTCGTTAATCAATCGCCTTAGATTAATACTTGCAGAGCTTCGGAGTTTATAGAGGTATGAAGAAATTTTTCGCAGGTGTTTAAGTAGGTAGTCAGTATGATGATTCCAGGATAAATGCTCGTCATAGTGTATACCAAGGTACCTAGTTACACTGGCGTAAATTAGTGGTGAGCAAGAGCATTGTCTGCATTTCCATGAATGCAGAAAGATGGGTTGATTCAAATATTGTGTTTCTGGTAAGTTCGAAAGCATATGCGGTTCGAATTTTCATTGTTCACAAAAATATAGCTTTTTGAAAACCAACTCATAATTTGCTTGATGTCATTCTGTAAAATTGAAACGGCAGTATTATAATCTTCGTGTGTGATAACCAAGACTATGTCATCAGCGTATTGATACATTTTTTTTAATTTTAAAGGAAGCAAAGATAAGTCGTTCACATAGATGTTAAATAAAATGGGACCCAATACCGAACCCTGAGGCACACCAGAGTTGAGGGGTGCGCAGCAGAACTTTTATTATTTCCTATTCGAACTCTTTGTGTCCTTTCGGTGAATTAACATTCAAAACATATACGGAAACGCCCTCTCAAACCAACTTTATCTAGTTTCTCAACTAAAAGTGAGTGATCTATTGTATCAAATGTTTTCGTCAGGCATAAAAAGAGCGTAAGTGCTATTTTGTTGTTATCAATGTGTTCATTAATTAAGTCTCTTTTCTCGTCCAGTAGAAGTATCGTGCATCTTTGTTGCCGGAATCTATACTCACAGTTGCTGATTAGTAAGAATTTGTCAGAAAACGAGGTCATGATTTGTAAAACAATTTTTTTCATTATCAGAGAAATTGCCGGTAACAGCGTCATGGGCCTGTAATTAGCAATATCTTTCTTATTTCCTTTTTTATAAATTGGCCGTACTATTGAAACTGTTAACTTACAGGGTGTATTTCCTGCAGACAACATACCATTTTCTAAAGCAAGCAGAACGCGTTTTACGCAGCCTATGTTATGTTTTATATCTCTAAATCTTATTTCATCAAATCGTCTGGCTCTGTTATAGGCATACTGCTAACTATGTATTATAGATCTTATTCTGTCATTTGAGGCAAGAACGCAGAGTTTGTTGAATACCCTAAAAGCTTTGCTCACGCAAGTCTTGTATCTTTGTGATGAAGGTATCATTAAACTCATTGCTAAGCTTATCAATGTCAGTTGCACCGAAAGTTTAATGTATACATGCATCTATATTATGTTTAGGGACTCTGCCAATTATTTGATTTACGATGTTCCCTGTTTCTCTGAAGTTCTTCCGGCACTGCTGGAGTTGTTTCATATAAAATCTTCTTTCAGCAAGTCTAATTTTCGCAGTGAGGTTGTTTCGTAGTCGTCTAAATTATTTTAATTTCGTGTCATGCGGGTTTAGCTGTCATCTATTCTATAATGTTTTTTTTTTCAACCCTCATTTCTAGTATTTCTTTGTCGATCCATTTACTTCCAGGTTTTCTCGGCTTTAGCGTTATTGTTCTAGTAGAATGTTTGCATATATTTTTTAAATTTTCAACTAATGTATCATAGAGATTGATGTAATCTAGATGAAGCAAAGCATTTTAGTTATATCCTTGAATAGTGTCATCTACTTTCATATGGCGAAAGATTTGTTTAAGTACATTTTTCCTATCATGGCCGTATGCTATTCGTTTATTATCCTGAGCGCAACGAAACAATGATCTGCAACATTTTGTTTAATAGTACGCCCTAGTAATTTTAAGTTACTCCACCTTAGTATCCCGTGATCAATCCATGATCTGGTAACTTTATTCTCTAGGTACTCTTCCCTTGTGTTGTCGTTAATTAAATTGTATAAACAGTAGTTAGATAATATGTGAAGATATTCCGTGACTCTTGTTTTTGTGACACATGGTTACTATATTAATGTCACTTGCTGATACGAGTTGATCATTGTTATTACACCTATTTGGTAATTTCGAAACTTATTGAAAGAACAATTCTAACTTATTGCTAGGCGGTTTATACATAGCACAAATTGTAAATGACAGTTGTGCTTTATGCGTAGTAATCACAAGAACTTCCGCGTGATTCAAAAACAGCTCGATAGGATATTTTGTACGTATACAAAAATTACTCCTCCTTTTCTGCCTTGGCGGAGTGCTGAAATTGCGTGAAATTCATCAAAATAAAAAAGACGAAGGCTCTGTAGCATCGATATTTATTTCGGTTAGTATTAGTATATCTATATCTATTTGTGCATATATCAGGTATACATTTAGTTCACCCCAGTGTTCTTTAAGGCTTCTAAAATTCATTTGAATGAGACGGAGAATCTGCCGGCTGTCTCCTATTCCGTCCCCAACTAGTATTGTCTTGGTGCATATGTCAAAATCTGTAAATGAGCTGCACGAGGTCACATCAGCGGATGTGGTTGAAGTCACTCTCATCATCAATACGTATCACAGCCGCGCCGTGTCTCCGCCTTACTACAATTTTCCCATTTTTCATCCAGACATACTTATTGCCTTCTTCCTTTGCACATACTTCCGCGTTCCAAAACAACCATCGCTGGAGCATTGTTAGCTTCTCGTTAATGAAAATATGGTCAGATTTTAATGCGGTCCACTTATTGACCCACCTATCTCTCTCCGACCTGTCCCTGAACCGCACGATGATTGGAGGGATTTTTACTTCCCTCGCTTTAAATCTATGCACAGATTCAATCTTATCAGGCTGAGGCACGGGAAGGTCCAGCCTTGCTGCTAGATTACCGAGAACCGCTGTCAGGTCTTCTTGATTATTTTGGAGGATACCATGAATCTCTATGTTCTTCCACCGCGAATATTGCTCAGCGTTTTCAACCACCCATTCAAGCTTTTTAATTGGCGCGTCCCTCTCTGTACCGAGTTTTTCGAGTTCTTTTGTCTTTTTTTTCTCGGCTCGTTTGTGACATGTGAGAGTGAGCCATTTTTTATTAAGTCGTCCTGCTGTTTCGAAAGCATGTCAGTTGGTTTCTCGATCGCTTCGATGGTCTTTTCTAGCTTATCCAGTTTCTGAATAACTGGGTAATGTTTTGTTGACTGCAGATTTAGTTCTTTTTTCAACGGTTGCAATTCTTCTAAAGACTTCCATCAGTGTTTGGTTAGTTCTTAAGAGCTGCGTCATCAGGTCTTTCTGAGTGCCTTCTTCAGTTTCAGGGACTAATGCTCCTGTCTGACTGTAAGTTAGCAGCGATTGCCATTGGGGGTGTACAGTACATGTGCACCACCAAGAGGACAAATCAGAGGAAGTCATAGCTTTGAATTTAGTTTTGTTAACTCCTGCATATTGTCCAACATGATAGAACTCTGCACATTTTAGCCTTTAGCTGTCAGGTGTTAGTTGTTTCAAACAAGCGATGACAATCATTGCACTCTTCTGGCAAAAACATGATTTGCAATGTACAACAGCAGGCAGACCAGTGGAGTGACGAATGTAGTCAAAGGTCCAACTAAGACCTGCACCCAACAGAGGATCAAAGTGGAGATATTAGAATCGCCTCCTACACTCTGCTGGGGGGTTATGTTCGAGAAATGTTTCGTTTCTCCTAAAAGAAACGGAAGTGACGGAACTGACGATATTGCGTCTGATTGGCTAGAGGCTCAAATGACGAAAGAGGGAACTTTCAGCATTTGAGCCTCTAACCAATCAGAAGCAATATCGTCGCTTCAGTCACTTCCGTTTCTTTTAGGAGGAACGAAACATTTGTCGAACATAGCCCCCCTGGACTGCGCTGCTTCCACGCTTTTTGGTCTCTTATATTCCGCGGCGTCGGTGGGCGCTGCTCCGTATCTTCGGCATCCGTAGCCTGTCAGCGGTCCTTGCGTGGTGACGTTGCAGCTGCGATGGTAGTGCAGTTGCAGATGACGGGCGATGTTAGCCTGACGGCCAAAGCGGAGACGTTAAAATCGCCTTGTACACTCCGCTGGACTGCGCTGCTTCCACGCTTGTCGGTCGCTTCCACAATTGACCTGGCTTACATGCTGCGGCGTCGGTGGGCGTTGCTCCGTATCTTCGACATCCGTAGCCTGTCAGCGGTTCATGCGTGGTGACGTTGCAGCTGCGATGGTAGTGCAGTTGCAGATGACCGGTGATGTTCATCCTGAGGGCCAAAGCGGATATGTTAAAATCGCCTTGTACGCTCCGCTGGACTGCCGGCGCCTGCGTGCATTACCGGATTAGGTGAATACCCGACCAAGGCTTGGTAAGCACCTGCCCCTGCCGTTCGTGTGCGCCGGTGTTTCGTGGGAATGGAATGTGCGGGAGACCCCTGGCTGGGAAATGTCACTTCATCTGCCGGCGTCTTATTTATTTCTGCGCCTCAAACGTTTGTGGTGATCCAAAGTCAGCACTGAGATTTCGAAAGTAGTTGGTAATTTTGAGTAGAAGTTACCGAAAAATGTGTAGTGGAGTTCGCAGCTACTAATTAGCCAAATAAAGTTGTAATTGAAAGTTGCCAGGTTACTCGGAAAAGTAGTTAGACTACAGTAGTTTGATGCAGAGTGAGTTGAACTACTTTCAAGTCTGGACTTAGGATAGGTGGGACCAAAAACCGAAGCTTTGATGCGAAAATATTACGCTGAGAAGAGGGTGCATCCGGAATGTGCGAAATTGCTGGTTTTGTTTTTGTTGTCGACGGGCATTACTAGATGACGTGAGAAATCGTCAGAAAGCGGCAAACCAGTTGGAAAGATCAGCTCTATTTATTGACATTTTGCTCATTTTTTTCTTCTTCACATGCCAGGTTGAGGCAGCGTTATCTCTGTGTGCAAGTATCTTCCCTAAAATTGATTTCTGAGCTGCCTGAGCTTTGTTATTACCAATGCGGTCCAGACTGCCTAATGAAACACCAAGACCACGGGTCTACACGCGCATGAAATATAAATGGTTCGATTGACTGCGAGATCATATAACAATGGTTTTTACTCTCGTGTCTTGAGGTCACATGTGCGGTGCCTCGCGGCGAGAACGCGTGCGCTTGGTCTGTGGCCTCTGCTCCGGTTGAGTTTCAATTAAAAAGTGCAGCGTTGGTGCAGGATGTAGGAGCTATAGGTGATTGGAGCTGGCGGAAGCTTAATTGGGACAGCTTTCGCATCAATAAGATATGTAAGGCTGCTATTAAACAAATGAGAGGGTTAATATAAGGTACCAATTGTGGCTGCTTGTGCTTTCACGATAAAAAATGTGCAAGGTGTCCGCTTTCTTTCACGTAGAAAACAGTAAGCACTGAATATAATATACAT
>JAZHYW010032676.1:0-12189 GCA_037355805.1 Ixodes ricinus
CATTCTTGTGGCCTGAGCAGTTGTTTTGCTCTCACTGACAAACCTATTATGCAATTAACTTATAAATTATTTGTATCATTATAGCCATCATTACTTCACTCATTCATTGTCAGATGCTTCGTGAGAATCGATGCAATGCGATCTCCAAGAATTCCTCATCAACGATCGCAGGCAATTTGTCTGCGGGTAAAGGCTACCATTGCGTGCGCCGTACTCCACCTCGCAAGTGCTGTGAGGTATGTAAGTCTTCCCTCCGACTTCTGAATTTGGTGCTGCTTGCACTGGCTCCCGCCCTAAGAGGCGTACTAGGAGAGAGCTTGATGACAGCCCCATAGCTTCCGTAAGCTCTGGTGACCAAGCATTCTCACCAATGTAGTTAGCCTCTTCGACTTGCACTAGACCGAGCGGAAGTGTGGCGCGGAAAGCCACCTCTAGGTACAAACGGAGCAATGCGACGTCTGCTTGTACTTGATAATGATAGACTCCCAGTACTTCTTCAAAGTTACAGTATCCTTTGGGATACAAAGTTGCAGGACCAGATTCGTGGAACATACTTTGAAGTTGGTAGTTGTACTTCCCTCGGAAAGTACCAGAAAAAATACTTCAAGTACAAGTACACACTGGGCAACATATAAACTACAAGTTTTCAAACCTACTTGAGTAGTAATTTAATTGCTATGTACTTGAAGTACTTCCAACACTGCAAGTCAGCATTAAAAAAATGTTTTAGGGTTCCTTTGGCACAGCACCTTGAAAGACTGACTCTACCTGGCCGAGATAGCTCATCTTGAGGTCCCTCAGCCACGGACTCCTCGACAGGTGGCCGCAGGACTTGTCCGTGATTCCGAGATGGCAGCCACTGATGTTCAGGGACCTGCTCGACAAATGGGTCGTGTGTCACCCAGATGGAAGGCATCTTCTCCAGTCAACGTGCAACACAGACACATACAAGTCCTACACGAGATACAGTTATGGTCAGAATCTAAAAGTACTGCACGAGGTACTGTTGTAGAGGTTTTTAGTATGGGGGTTCTTCACTACACGATCAACTCTTAGTATGTTAGTTCAGGCAGTGTGGACTGCCTGAATTTCTGCAGACAAAAAATTGTAGAGCCCTTTCCACTTCACGTGAAGATGGAGGACCAGCGAAGCTGTCATCTTTACGACATTTAGGATGATGCCTGAGAGGATGACATCTAGGACGACCTCCAAGGACGAGCTACCTAGAGGATGACATCTAGGGACGACCTCAAGGTCGACTTTAAGGACGACTTTTAGGACGACCTCGAAGACGATGCCTAGAGGATGATGTCTAGGACGACCTCAAGGATGACTTCTAGGATGACTCGAGGACGACGTCTGGAGGACGACCTCAAGAATGACAGCCAGGACGACGCCTAGAAAACTACGCCCATAGGACGATGCCTAGGATGACCTCAAGGACGACTTCTAGGACGACCTCTGAGGACAATGCCTAGAAATAACAAGGATCAGGACATATCTAATAATGCCAAGGAAGGCTGACTCACGCTGGTTGCCCTCTCTTTTATTTTTATTTATTCATACTTGCCACGACCCAATGGGGAGTTTCCTGTCAACATCCGCAGATGCATTTTTCTCAGATTCTGGCGCATAATAGCTTCGCTGTGAAAACAATCGCGTTGTTTACAGTATTTAGCTTAATACTTGAGAGGAAGTTATGCGTTTCAGCCTCACCACCGCAATAATCCAAAATTGCGGAGCTAGTCAAAGCAGGTAGGAAGAACTTGAAAAGAGACTTCCAGAAGCTCAGA
Source organism: Ixodes ricinus (assembly GCA_037355805.1). Classification (NCBI taxonomy): domain Eukaryota; kingdom Metazoa; phylum Arthropoda; class Arachnida; order Ixodida; family Ixodidae; genus Ixodes; species Ixodes ricinus. The sequence continues at coordinate 1,794 of JAZHYW010032676.1, forward strand.
GAGGCAGCTGACGTGCCGTGCTAAAGACAGCAGCAAAGGCGCAGTCCCTCAGTCAAATGTCAGCTGTCACGCAGGTGCCCAGGAGGCTCCTCTTCAAACTACAACTGGGCCTTCCGCTAAATCGGGAACAATGTCAGCAAACAACCAGCCGAGAGAAAAGCATGCAGCGAGTACGAGGGGGCACTTCAACTAAGGAGTAGTGGACGACAGGGGAGGTACGTCTCAAACGATCGGTGCTTGAACAGACCGAAGCATAAAGTTATTGCAGCGTGCAGCGACACAATGAACAGGAAAGCACCAGATAGCAAACTCAGGCTGACCTGAGCTTGGTGCAGCACCGGCAGATGGCACCAATGGCAACGCCTGTGACTGCCTTGTTCTGGCTCAGGTCTAGTTCCTCCTTTGGTGCCCAAGAAACAAAATAGCATTATTTTTTAGTCATTGAACCCCAACAAAGCACATTAAATAAACTCCCGGAGACAATACACTTTCCACGCTCATCCACAAATGAAGCATTAGACCGTCGAGCAACTTCCATTTAAGAGTGGACTTGTAATAAATAAAGCTCTGCCACGAATAAATTCTTATTTTCCTCGTGAAAACTCGTTTGATCAGACAAATATTAGCTTGAGCGCAACTGGCAGGGTAAAACTATACTAGTCGCCGACAAGGTGAGAATGAAGGGGCGTCTCTTTCGAACACTCAGCCTCTAGCAGATAAGTAGTTTACTGCAGAATCTGTTATATGGCTGGCACCTAACCCTATCTGGTTAGGCACCAGCGACCAAAGTCGACAGGCCGACTGCCAGTTGAACGCTGATGCAGCGCAAGTCTCCTCCCTGAGTGGACACCAGTGCCAGCCGAACCTCTTCCTCAATCAACGCTTTGAAAAGTAGGAGTACAGTCGAACCTCGATGTAACGAGGTTGGTAAAATTCGGAATTTCACTTCGTTGACATTGAAATTTCGCTACATAGAAATTTGAGGCTAACGTTAAAGAAAGTTTCCACAAATGTTTCTCGGGTGCACAAGACTCACCGAGGACGCCTCTATTTTGGTTGAAAGTCGTCCGTCACCTTTTTCTGGGCCACTCTTGGCATTTTTATCGGCATCACACGACGTTCGCATAGCCAGACGGTGAACTACGCAGCGCGAACAAGCACACGTTGAACGAGCCGACAGACAAAAAGGCGGCGGCTCTAGTGTCCTCTAGTAGCCGTTCTGTACATCCCACTTGCCAGATTCGGCCTGTTTCACCCTTTGCACTTTATCGGAACGCATTTCAGCGCATTTGCTTCCCCAAATCTCCTTTAAAACTCAAAAGTTTGTGACAAATTGTCCATGAAACTTCGTTACATCAAAATTTCGGCAAACGGGACTTCGTTACGTAGAGGTAAAAATACATGGCGTGCATACACTTGCGGTTAGAAAAAGTTATGTACTTCGTTACATCGGGGGTTTCGTTACATAGAAGTTCGTTACATAGAGGTTTGACTGTATTGCAATTACGTGCTTGGGAGAAAAGCACACTTTCAAAACGCCGATGATGCACTGGAGTGCTGTTGTATTGAAAAGAAAACAGAAACTTTGTGAATGTTGATATTTACATCGCAGTAAAATTTTCAAAATTAAACTGTGGCTGTTATGCAAGTGTATGTCTTAGGCAGAGATGCCCTGACAACCTGCATTCATCATTTGTGATGCTTTTCTTTCTTCTTTTCAAACTTTAGATTGAAAAAGAATATTTGCACATAGCAAGATTTGTTAATCCACTCAATTAGATATAGCTAGACATCCCTATAGGCTTAATTTTATGTGAAATCCGTCGCTTAGCTGCCACCTTAAGGCATTAAACTTTCCTGAGGTCACAGCCCATAAATATTGTTCGATTAGTGTTAACTTATAAATGGACAAGTGGAAGCTTGGTAACAACCTACACAAGTTTAGCTGGGTTTTCGTTTAAGCATGATGCAACGGTAGAGAAAGGCTCAGAGAAACTATTTGATATTCCATTCGAAACTGTGCGGCGAAAACCACTATTCGCTTTAAACTCAAAATTCACTATTCGCACACGACTAGAATCGTGCCTTCGAGATGTGCGATTCATATTTGAAACTCTGAATAACTGCACACAGCTAATTGTAATCATTTCAGAACATCATCGGTAGGCTGCAAGAATCCCGAAACATGCCGGTTCTGTGTAAGCCGGTGCTGTGTCAGACACAGCCAAGGTTTATTCGGTGCTTTTTCGAGGTAACGAGAGTTTGCAGTGGCACCGGATTGAGACTAGGAAGGAAAGAGACTTACCAGGAGAGGAAGGCCAGACACAGCAGCAAATGCCTTCGTTCGTCACTGAAACAATGGTGTGAGGTGCGGCAATTAGAGAGCAACCGGGCAGCAAACCTTGCAGTTTGGGGGAAGCAAAAGCAAAGAGAGGAGCAACCCGTGCGTGGGTTCCCCTGGAAACTGGATGACATACCGTGATGACCAGCGCATATATGCCATAGAGAGTGGACTACAGTCAATTTCTGTAGTCTCCATTTCGAGGGGCAATGCAAAATTGAGTCAAATTAATTAATCAAATTACATTTTGGGGGTTTATATACCAAAAAAAACAAAAGGCATTTCCAACACAGGACAGAGAATTCATGTAGACCGCCGATCATTGCATATATCTTCTGCAAATAAAAAGTGGAGGCGCACGAATATTTGAAGCTTCGAATAATTCACACGTAGCGTCTGCTATTCAATTTGCAGCACACTTCTACTGTTCAAAGGATATGAGTTTTTCTAATGTTCAAAAATTATGAAGGATGCTCTTCAGAATTTTCCGATTTCAACCTCGAAGCTTCATTATTTCGCATCGGCGCGAGCATGAGACCAGCTTCACTGCTCTGCAACGGCGTGTTAAGAGAAACAGCCGACGTGTCCGAGCATTTCTGTTGGCTCAATGGACTCAAAGTAATAAAGCTGTTTCTCTTCACAGGTATGCTTTCTAGAAAATAATTACAGCCGTGGGTTATTAACACACTAGATTCACATTAAATGTTAAATACTTGTATCCAAAAATAGTCAGATTTATTTTGCGTAAATTTGTAATATTCATATTCAATCAATATTTGTATGCTTCTCATAAAAACATTTTTTTTCCTAAGTGGGAAGAGAGACTTACTTAAATATGCAGCCATAAATGCCTCACTGCCTCGACCATAACATTATAATTCCACTTTCAGAAACAGCATGAAGATGCTCGAAATATAAGTGAAATAAAATTAATGCACCAGCGTGCTTTAGGAGCAATATGTAATGTTACTGCTGGCAAAAGTTGTGTTCGATTAAGAATTACCGAAAAACAATCACGAAGGGTTACATTTGATGAAGCGATTTAGGTAGACAAATTTTTCGATCCAAATACAGTAATCCCTCGTTATAATGAAATCGCGTTTATCGAATTATCGCTTTTGTCGAAGTTTAACGTGGTCCCGACCGAAATGCACATATTTTTCACCAGATTATTTTAAGTGCATCAGCGGCCGACCACGCTTATTACGAAGGCTAAGGAGCCAAAAGCATGCAAGCCTACACGGAGGCGCACGAAGACCCTTTGATCTGTTTGATTAAATATACGGTCAGAGTGTTCTGCAGTGTTTCCGTCCACCTTCAAGGCTGCTGGCACTGTTTTTTCTTCTATCACTTTTATTTGAATTATCCCTTATATAAAATTTGTTTTCCGTCCCGTTGACTTCGTAATAACGAGACATTACTGTATCTTTGTACTGATGGCCAAGAGCAAACGTACGCTCTCCTTGCGCTATCTTTTGCTCCAGCGCAGTAAGTTCTAGGAGTGATTCTTCTCGAAACCAAGTATTTTTGTTTTCACTTGCACTTGTTAAGGTTCTTTACAGTGAACTCGCACAATTTTAACGTCGCAGCGTCTCTACAGTTTTTGGTTTTATTGCCCGGCGCTCGTTTGCCAGACATGCCGAGGGTGCCAAAGGGGGCCCTCAGAAGGCAAAGGTAAAAGTCGAGCCAAGGATGTCCCTCCGACAGGTGGTGCGAGGAATTCCCCTGGCTCATCGCCGGGGTCAACTCACGGTTGAGAAACGACCCGGCCAGATGCAGCACACGGAGAGCCCTCAGGTTCTGAAAGGAGGGCACAGCAGTGTTCAGCTTTAATGGGCAACAAGCACAGGGTCCACCAATCTTATGAAGTCTCTGACCACATATGTAACTGCATCAGAGCGCCATGGCATTTCAAGAAAACATGAATTCCACACGGACAGCACTGTCAACAGCGTTAACGTCCACCACGGGGAGCCACCGTCGACGGCAGCCCCCGCACGGGGTTCCCGCTAATTTAAAATATTCTGGCGGGCTAGTTGGTTATACGTACTAAATTGCAAATAGCGCTAAGACAAGGACAGACAAGTGGACAGGACAGGCATGCCTGTCCTGTCCACTTCTTCGTCTGTCCTTGTCTTAGTGCTACCGTATTTACTCGCACAATGAACGCACTCGCGTAATGAACGCACCCCCAAATCGGCTCTCAAAATTTCGACTTTTTTTTTCACTCGCGTAATAAACGCACCCCCAACTCGGACGTCAAAATTTTGACCCCCTCCCTCCACGCGCGCGAAATGAATGCACTTTTCTATCCTGGTGCAGCGAGGTCGCGAATGCATGTGCAGCGTGAGCGAACAAAACGCCTTGTGAAAGGCGTTAAAAAAATAAAAAAAGATCCAACGGAAGCAAAAAAAAAGCATAAAAAGAGATTTTTTTTTTTTGCACAGCGCAGTTTGGATTTTGGGTTGCGCGCCGCGCGCAAGGAGTTAAGAAAGAGAAGCGGAGAAGCCCTCGCCTAAGCAAAGCGAAACAAAACAGCTTGCGAAAGGCGGCAAAAAAAAAAAAATCCACGGAACCAAGAGAAAAGAAAAAAACAAAAAAAGGAGCTCTTTTTTTTTTTTTTTGCACAGCGCAGGTTGGTCGCGAGTCGCGCAAGAAGATAGGAAAGAGAAGCGGTGAAGCCCTCGCCTAAGCAAAGCAAAACAACTTGCGAAAGACGGCAAAAAAAAAATATCCACGGAATTAAGAGAAAAGAAAAAAACATAAAGAGGAGCTTTTTTTTCTTCTTTTTCGCACGACGCAGTTTGGTTCCAGGGTCACGCGCCGCGCGCAAGGAGATAAGAAAGAAAAGCAGAGAAGCCCTCGCCCAAGCAAAGCGCACATAATGAAGATCCTGCCCTCGCCTCCTCCTCGCACTTTGGAAAGAGAAGCGAGAAGCCCTCGAAATGAACGCACTTTTCTATCCTGGTGCAGCGAGGTCGCGAAAGCATGGGCAGCGTGGGCAAACAAAATAACTTGCGAAAGGCGGGGAAGAAACAAACAAACAAACACAGAAGCAAGAAAAAAAACATGGAGAGGGGCATTTTTTTTTTGCGCATCGCAGTTTGGCTTTGGAGTCGCCGCGCCGCGCGCAAAGAGATAAGAAGTTACGTCGATTTTTGCGGGATAAAAGGTCCGTTCATTATGCGAGTAAATATGGACGCAAAAATTTTACCTCGCGTAATGAACGCACCCCCAACTTTGCCTCGATTTTTCGGGAAAAAAAGTGCGTTCATTATGCGAGTAAATACGGTATTTGTAATTTACTTCTCGCTGGTACCCGCACCATTATCGACACGGCACATGAACGAAGTCAAGCATACCTGCCAAGTTCGGAGAAACCAAATCCAGGAGAATTTCTAAGGGAGGGGGGTTAAAAATAAATATTGACAACAAATGTATTTTTGTGAAAAAACCCAAGACTGAGGTATTGACAGACGACGACAAGAAAGAGAAAGACAACGTCTCAAACACCGCTGTGTTTGAGACGTGCTTTTAATGCGAATAGCATTCTTTGGATACTTCACGCACTTTTCGTCTATCTATGTATCTATCTATCTGGCTATCTAACCTCTTACGCCGCGGGTCGATAAATAAATAAAAAAGACCGGCGCCGGCTGGGATTCGAACCGTTGACCCTTTGATCAGCAGGCAGACGCGCTAACCACAGAGCTATGAAGGCAGTCATTCAACGCACTCTAAACGGTTGTTTATATCTTTACCATAGGACGCGCTTTACAGCGCTGTCACAGCTACCGGTGCGCGCGCGTTCCATGCACGAGGGCTCATTCCGCTCTCGTGAGGCTGAGCACGGCCGCTAGCTCACCCTCTCCCGCGCTCGGGAGAGGGTGATGTAGTGGCCGTGCTCAGCCTCACGAGAGCGGAATGAGCCCTCGTGCATGGAACGCGCGCGCACCGGTAGCTGTGACAGCGCTGTAAGCGCGTCCTATGGTAAAGATATAAACAACCGTTTAGAGTACCGTTGGTTGAGACTAGCTGAGACGCCAGAAAGTCTGGTCGGTACCATTTTGAGTGTTTGTGCGTATGGCGCGTGCTTTGCTCGCCTTCTAAGTGACACAAACGCACGTGCTGGGCTGCGGAGATCGTGCGCAGGGCTGTGAAAGTGTCAACAAATTTAGAATCGCCTCAAGAGTGGGCTGGCGTATCTAGAGTGTGCCAGCCACCTGACGAACGCGCATAACTCCGCACCGTTTGATGCTATTCGCATTAACGTAGATAATCATTCCCAAGGATGGGTTCTGCTGATTTTCTCTTTCTTGTCGTCGTAACTTACGCTAAAACGTACAAACATTTTACTTGGGAATACTCAAAAGTTTGTAACTTTGTTGTAAAATAAATTTACAAAGTTATTTGTCCTAAGAAAGTTTCGGGAATCTGGCCTCAGATTCCTGACTTTTAGGACAATTTACGAGACCGAGAGTTCCAGGATTTCCCCGTCAACACGACGCAGCATCGTGAGTTTAAAGATTAACTTGACAAACGACAAACTTTTCTTTATTTTTAGAGCTGTCTGTACAATATTTTCAGGATACATTAATAGCACATATATAAAAGAACTGCTAAGTTTCATGAGAGCTGTGCCAACTCACCGTATTTACCGCACAATGAACGCACTCGCGTAATGAACGCACCCCCCAAGTCGGCTCTCAAAATTTCGACTTTTTTTTTCACTCGCGTAATAAACGCACCCCCAACTGGGACGTCAAAATTTTGACCCCCTCCCTCCACGCGCGCGAAATGAACGCACTTTTCTATCCTGGTGCAGCGAGGTCGCGAATGCATGTGCAGCGTGAGCGAACAAAACGCCTTGTGAAAGGCGTTAAAAAATAAAAAAGATCCAACAGAAGCAAATAAAAAAGCATAAAAAGATTTTTTTTTTTTTTGCACAGCGCAGTTTGGATTTTGGTTTGCGCGCCGCGCGCAAGGAGTTAAGAAAGAGAAGCGGAGAAGAAATCGCCTAAGCAAAGCGAAACAAAACAGCTCGCGAAAGGCGGCAAAACAAAAAACAAGATCTACGGAACCAAGAGAAAAGAAAAAAACAAAACAAAAAGGAGCTTTTTCTTTTTTTTTTGCACAGCGCAGGTTGGTCGCGCGTCGCGCAAGAAGATAGGAAAGAGAAGCGGTGAAGCCCTCGCCTAAGCAAAGCAAAACAGCTTGCGAAAGACGGCAAAAAAAAAAAAAAGAAATCCATGGAATTAAGAGAAAAGGAAAACATAAAGAGGAGCTTTTTTTTTTTCTTTTTTCGCACGACGCAGTTTGGTTTTAGGGTCGCGCGCTGCGCGCAAGGAGATAAGAAAGAGAAACAGAGAAGCCGTCGCCCAAGCAAAGCGCACATAATGAAGATCCTGCCCTCGCCTCCTCCTCGCACTTTGGAAAGAGAAGCGAGAAGCCCTCGAAATGAACGCACTTTTCTGGCCTGGTGCAGCGAGGTCGCGAAAGCATGGGCAGCGTGGGCAAACAAAACAACTTGCGAAAGAGGGAGGGGGGGGGGGGGGGCATACAAACACAGGAAACGTTAACTCCTTGTCGGGAAGAGAAAGCATGCGTAGGCCAGTGCAAGAGATCAAAATAGGGGACATAAGGATTACTGGTCAAGAGCTTGTAGATACAATTAATGAGTATTTCACAACTGTGGGTGTTTGTGCAGAATTACCAAACGTGACAAATTTCGAATCAACACGGTACGCAACTGCGTCTTTAAGTTCCATTATGTTTTTTCCCACGACACCGAGCGAAGTAGATGGGATGATTGCAAATCTAAAAAATTGCGCTGCCGCCGGCTTTGATGAAATAAAATCTCTTCCTATTAAGAATGCATCATTGACACTAAGCCCAATCATCTCATATTTAATTAATCAGATGTTTATTAAGGGTACATTTCCTGATAAACTAAAAATTGCTAGAGTTACCCCAATCCACAAGGGTGGTGATGAGACCGTTATTCAAAACTACAGGCCAATCTCGGTCTTACCAATTTTATCTAAAATATTCGAGCGTGCCATTGTCAACAGGCTTGAAAACTTTTTCGCAAAACATAATACAATAACTAAAGCACAGTATGGCTTCCAGAAAAACAGATCTACTGATCAAGCCCTTCTTCATATAAAAGATACAATTATAGATAACATAGAGAACAGGTTATACACACTTGGCCTTTTTTTAGACCTTAGAAAGGCGTTTGATACTGTGCAGCACGATATTTTACTAAGAAAACTTGAGTACTGTGGTATACGCGGAGTTGCTTTACAATTACTACAAAGTTATCTAGAAAATCGGTATCAATATGTTAAAATTGAAGAAATGTCGTCAAATAAATTGGTAATTAGATACGGTGTCCCGCAGGGCTCTATTATGGGACCGTTATTGTTCTTGATATATATTAATGATCTTGTCAATATTCCCGGTTCTCCGAACGTAGTTATGTATGCAGACGACACGAACGTTTTTTTCACTGGTACGAACAAACAACAACTCGAAGAAATGACCAACAGATACTTGGTCAATTTGTCTGAGTGGTTAACAACAAATAAATTACAGCTTAACGAATCCAAAACCAAATATGTAATATTCAGGCCTATAAACAAGCGGGATAATGACGCTCTCAAAATAGAATTTAAAAATACAACCCTAGAGCAAGTAAAAGAACAAAAATTTCTTGGCGTTTGGTTCCATGAAGAGCTCACGTGGAATGCACACGTTAGTCACATCAAAACGCAACTATCCAGAGCTATTGGGTGCATGTACAGAATCGCAAACTTAATTCCGCTCTGGCTAAAAAAGTGCTTGTATCATTCCTTGTTCTATTCCCACCTTTCATATGGCATTTTGGTCTGGGGTACCACAACAAACGGAAACTATCATCAACTATCAGTGTTACAGAATAAAGTTCTACGTATGTATGCTGACTATCATGGAAACATACAGGACTTTCACTGTGAGCCGCATTATGAAATACACAATATGCTGAAAGCGGACCAGGTTTATTATTTTACATTAGCAAAATTTATTCATAAAAATAAGCTCTACGTAGAATTCAGTAAAACTCGGGACGATAAAGCCTACTCTTTTCGGCATACGAAAAGACCAATGCCTAGGATTCGAACGAATTATGGCATGCAAAAACTTAACTACCAAATAACCGGTCTTCTCAATACCTTGGAAGGAGAATGTAATTATTCAGACAGTTTTCTTAAATATAAAACCAATGTCAAACGTGTTCTCATAAGTAAAAACATAGCTTTTAAAAATTAATAGGTACGCAATCAGGCATTATATCGAGTAACTGCATATAACCTGTGAATACTCTTGTTGTGTTGCCGGATGTGCTGCTATGAATACATGTAAATGATTAATGCCTGTATTTTTGGTACATATAGAGTGCTTCTATTTTTGTTATGTAAACTTTTTTTTTGTATAGACGAAACCTGTTTCAGGGTAAATGTTTTAGGATAGTGTAATCCCCTTTGTATGTGCGTGCTTTTTGTGATGTTTGCTCGTGTATTGTGTCAACTATTTTTTCTGATAGAATAAGTGTGTCCAGTCATCGGTATAGCACTTTGTTGTATTTTAAAGTGTTCATTTCTATCATATGATGTTTATTCTTGTGTTTTTTTTTTGTGTGTTTTCTTCAATGCTGTCGAACTGTAAACGGGCGGAGAGGGCTCGTCAGGCAGTAATGCCTTTTTCCTCTACCGCCCTGCCGGCAACGGCACTGCAAATCAACAAAGAAAGAAAAGAAAGAAAGAAAAAGAAGCAAGAAAAAAAAAAAAACATGGAGAAGGGCATTTTTTTTTTGCGCATCGCAGTTTGGCTTTGGAGTTGTCCGCGCCGCGTTCAAGAGATAAGAAGTTACGTCGATTTTTGCGGAATAAAAGGTCCGTTCATTATGCGAGTAAATACGGACACAAAAAATTTTACCTCGCGTAATGAACGCACCCCCAACTTTGCCTCGATTTTTCGGAAAAAAAAGTGCGTTCATTATGCGAGTAAATACGG